>CM028702.1:48239250-48504469 GCA_016771965.1 Brassica carinata
CATTTTACCCTAAGGTTAATGTGGCATATGCTACAGAATCGAAATTCATACATATTTCATATTTGACAATGGTACGTACTATGCCGAGCTAAACAATTTCTATGAAATCACGTGTCTCACGATGATGTCCTAGTCACGTTATAAAAGTGTCTAAAACCTGTTTAAAAATATCTACAACCTGGGGTTTAGTGTACTTTGTTTACTTAATGCAAATATATTTTAACAACGTCAAATTTTTTAATGATATTATACATCTTAATCAAGAGCCAAGAGAAAGAAAAAAACAAATATAGGTTTAGAGCAACAGGTTATAATTAAGCCGTACTGTAAGATTATAAAACCTAAAATTCAAATGTTCACACTCCCATTTTTAAAAATATTAAACTTAGTAATCGTTACATAAACAAGTCTTTAATGGTTATTGTCAAGTTCTAAATAATTGTACGCGTGCCAATTCATTAAAGGTGGTTAGGAATTAAAAAATTGCATGAAATTAACTAGCTAAGTTGTTTTTTATTAACCTTAAAAATTCTGAACCTTGGTTAAATCTCTAATTTTCCAAAGTTTAGTATTTGAAAATTTCGATTTTAAAAATATTAATTTATGTCAAAAAATTGCATGAAATTAACTAGCTAAGTTATTTTATATTAACCTTAAAAGTGTCTGAACCTTATATATTCTATAATTAGCTTATACCCTTCTGTTAGCCTACACTCACCCGTTTCCAAAAAGAAGCCTACACTCACCAAAATAAAAGTAATTAGCTATATATAATATTTACTAAATCACAAATTTTAAGATTCTTTACAAAAATACAAAACCTTTCTACATAAGGTTGCAAACAACTGCTTTAAAAAAATTTAGGATTTGAAATTTAATCTTAGGACATTGCTACAGCAAAAGTATAAAACATTATATACTATATATGTGTATATTTATTTTCGGTTGCTTTTTAATATCTTAATAATTTATGGCATGCTGCACTATTAAAACCTATAGGAAGTCTTTCAAATCATGAAAGCAACCAATAATTATTCAAGTAGCATAATTGGCTGATGTAAAACTGAATAAACTGCGAGTAATACACACGGTCCTGCGATACTAAAGTATAGTGACTTTAAGGCAGTCATGAACTGTTGGACGCGGCCATAGTTGTTTTCTATTATTCAAGACTTTGAATTGTTGTTGCCGATGCTACAGATTCATCCTTATTTCGTCAGTTTTGTTGACTTGTTTTCACTTTTTCCTAAGGTTCATGCCGCATATGCTATAGATCGAAATTTTAAACACATTTGATGATGATACTACGCGTAGCTAAACAGTTTTTACGAAATCACGTGTCTCACGATGATGTCATAATCACGTTCTTAAAATGTCTAAAACCTAGTTTTATCAATACTTTGTTTACTTTATGCAAATACTTTTAACAACGTCAAAAATATTAATGATAGTATACCCACTAGTGAAGACTGAAGAGCTAACAGAATACGTCGAAAGCAGAAGGCTATAAGCATGACTGTAAGACTGAAACCTAAAATTCAAATGTTCACACTTCCATTGAAAAAAATTGAACTGGGTTACATAAACAAGTCCTGAATGGTCATTGTCAAGTACTAAATAATTGTACACATGCCAGTTTAATATAGGTGGTAAGCAAAGAAAAAAGAAGAGATTTGCATGGAAATATGAATTCAATTAACCAAAAAAACTCACTTTACGCGGCACAAACCGAAAATATACTACTGTATGTCTCACATAATTAAAATCAGTACCTTATTGAATCATGTTGAGCACGTGAACAACAATACTAAAACTAGTACGGATATAGTTATTTAGCAAATCACATAATAAAAACTCAACAACAAGGGTACACAATGTTAACATGCGTAATACAACGTTTATCTTAAACATGCTTATATTTTGGACAGACTATTGCACAACTACTCTCTCTGTGTAGACCTACGTAAGATTAAACATCTGACAAACAATTTAAGAGAAACTAGAGACGAACTCTTCAGCACCTGAAGCCTTGAAGCTTATATCCAGAAAAGGCCAATGTACTCTGGAGTTTGTGTTTAGTTGAATAAACTACATAATGTACCCTACATTCTCCCCACAAGAATGTCAATTCAATGAAGACAAAGAATAGCAGGAAGATATAGAAAACTCCATGTGAATTTACTCAAATAAACCCAAGGTTAAAACAAAACCCCACAAAGAAACCCCAAATATTGGGCTGAAATGGATGCTAGAGGTTGTACTACCTATGTCCAAGCCAACAAGATTGTGCTTAGCTCTGAATAATCTAATATTCTATGAACCTCGAACAAACTCTCGACACATTCATTAATGGATTTAGGCACTACAATCGTTGGAGGATTCATTTTGTATACGCCTCTAGTCGCAACATACATTGGCAATCCACACTAGCAAAATATATGAACACTTTAGTTTCCTTAGAGATTTTTTCGTTCTGCTGACTTTAAACCTCTCTTCGACACAAAATGTGCTAGATAAAGAGTGCCATTGGATAACATGCCTAGAGTTTATCTGATTAATAATTGTAAGTTGGAAAAAACATGTTTAGAGTAAGCAAAATAGAGTAAATATATTTTTCAGTCTAGTTCATTTTTCACCAATCAAGTCAAAATGGTTTTCAACTCTTTTACTCCAAAAAGTAGTGAGTGTAGAGTAATATTTTCTTCTCCCTCAAACAAAAGATAAATTTTACTCTCATTCACCTTTTTTATTTCTTCCTTTTTTTATTTTTATTTTCCACCTTTTTACTCAAATCTAATCTATTAAAACAAGAACATTGTTATCTATTACCCTCATATTACGTTGGCATATTACTTAAAATGCCACTACTTTTTCAAACAGATTTTGGTCCTTCTTTAAAGATATAGGAGTAATTTGGTTAGTGGACTTACATTAATCTAAAGCTATGATAGTGGATTATTATAACCGTTATGAGTTTAACCGAAGGGATTACCAATACGGTTATTCCCCCTGCAATATACGGCTAGGATTAGCAATCTATTGAAATATAATTTGCAGGACCTACAATATTTATTAGTCACGGTCCATTCATCTTTTTTAAATAAAGAAGATACCATATTATTGCATTTCTTTTTTTTTGAAAAAATATATTATTATTGCATTTCATATCACTGACTTTATAATACTGTTGATACAATATAATACCAATACAGTCCACCTCATATTACAATCACTAGAATCAGAATGTTAATTGTATCAATACGTCCCTCTATGACTGGAATAGTATAGCTTGTGTGAGGATTTCATAATGAAATTTAAATAACTTGCAATCATTTTAACATTGCTTCAATGTGATACAACAAGAGTTATGTCATTAAAAATTTGTAACATATTTAAAATATAAAACGTTGTAATCGTCACATAAACAAGTCACTCGTGGTTATTGTCAACTACGAAAAACTTGGTAATAATATTTTTACCAAAAAAACTACTGAATAACTGTACGCATGCCAAATTACTATAGGTGGTTAGGGAAAAAAACAAGAGATTTGCATGAAATTATCTCATTTGATTTTTGTCAAAAAAATTTATCTCATTTGATTTTTGTCAAAAAATTTATCTCATTTGATTTTTGTCAAAAAATTTATCTCATTTGATTTTTGTCAAAAAATTTATCTCATTTGATTTTTGTCAAAAAATTTATCTCATTTGATTTTTGTCAAAAAATTTATCTCATTTGATTTTTGTCAAAAAATTTATCTCATTTGATTTTTGTCAAAAAATTTATCTCATTTGATTTTTGTCAAAAAAATTTATCTCATTTGATTTTATTTATTTTTTACTAAATAATTACCTCATTTGTTGTCCCCCAATAAATTCACTTTACTCGGCAAAATCGACGTTGATGCTAAGCCAATCACGTACGAAAATATGAGACAAGTAGTATATTTTCTTGCAGTTCTGGTTTTCTTACAATAATCAAACGACCGAAGAGAAGGAAATATGATGCACGTCTCATGCTCTCCAATCGGTTTCCATTATTATATTTATTTTTTTTTGCATTTTGATTGGACCTTCTTTCTGCCGACTTTAAACCTCTCTTCGACACAAAATGTGCTAGATAAAGAGTGCCATTGGATAACATGCCTAGAGTTTATCTGATTAATAATTGTAAGTTGGAAAAAAACATGTTTAGAGTTCGACCTAAGAAAGGAATAACATGTTTAGAGTTCGACCTAAGAAAGGAATAACATGTTTAGAGTTCGACCTAAGAAAGGAATAACATGTTTAGAGTTCGACCTAAGAAAGGAATAACATGTTTAGAGTTCGACCTAAGAAAGGAATAACATGTTTAGAGTTCGACCTAAGAAAGGAATAACATGTTTAGAGTTCGACCTAAGAAAGGAATAACATGTTTAGAGTAAGCAAAATAGAGTAAATATATTTTTCAGTCTAGTTCATTTTTCACCAATCAAGTCAAAATGGTTTTCAACTCTTTTACTCCAAAAAGTAGTGAGTGTAGAGTAATATTTTCTTCTCCCTCAAACAAAAGATAAATTTTACTCTCATTCACCTTTTTTATTTCTTCCTTTTTTTATTTTTATTTTCCACCTTTTTACTCAAATCTAATCTATTAAAACAAGAACATTGTTATCTATTACCCTCATATTACGTTGGCATATTACTTAAAATGCCACTACTTTTTCAAACAGATTTTGGTCCTTCTTTAAAGATATAGGAGTAATTTGGTTAGTGGACTTACATTAATCTAAAGCTATGATAGTGGATTATTATAACCGTTATGAGTTTAACCGAAGGGATTACCAATACGGTTATTCCCCCTGCAATATACGGCTAGGATTAGCAATCTATTGAAATATAATTTGCAGGACCTACAATATTTATTAGTCACGGTCCATTCATCTTTTTTAAATAAAGAAGATACCATATTATTGCATTTCTTTTTTTTGAAAAATATATTATTATTGCATTTCTTTTTTTTGAAAAATATATTATTATTGCATTTCTTTTTTTTGAAAAATATATTATTATTGCATTTCTTTTTTTTGAAAAATATATTATTATTGCATTTCTTTTTTTTGAAAAATATATTATTATTGCATTTCTTTTTTTTGAAAAATATATTATTATTGCATTTCTTTTTTTTGAAAAATATATTATTATTGCATTTCTTTTTTTTGAAAAATATATTATTATTGCATTTCTTTTTTTTGAAAAATATATTATTATTGCATTTCTTTTTTTTGAAAAATATATTATTATTGCATTTCTTTTTTTTGAAAAATATATTATTATTGCATTTCTTTTTTTTGAAAAATATATTATTATTGCATTTCTTTTTTTTGAAAAATATATTATTATTGCATTTCATATCACTGACTTTATAATACTGTTGATACAATATAATACCAATACAGTCCACCTCATATTACAATCACTAGAATCAGAATGTTAATTGTATCAATACGTCCCTCTATGACTGGAATAGTATAGCTTGTGTGAGGATTTCATAATGAAATTTAAATAACTTGCAATCATTTTAACATTGCTTCAATGTGATACAACAAGAGTTATGTCATTAAAAATTTGTAACATATTTAAAATATAAATATACTTATATATAAAATTTATATGATATTTTATATATAATTTCAGTTAATATATTAAATTAAAATAAATATAATTTAATTAATATAATACTAATTATTTAGAAATTAAAAATTTAAGCACTTATATAAAAACAATTCAAGTTAATGGATTTGATGATGTTAAATTTTTCAGATTTTTTTGTGCAAAGTAAATTTTCCAGATATCGCAAAAAGGTATTAAATTATATTATAAATTAAATTTAGCAAAATTTGGATTAATACAATAAATCAATATTTTTAAGTATATAGGTCGGATTTAATTGGATTCGTGACCCAGGCTTACGGGTAGATTCCACATTGGTTTTTTTAAGTACGAATATTATTAATTACGTTAATAATTCAAAATGCTAATAAATACAAAAATATCCTGATTTTATCTAAACCCGATTACATATTTCATCATCAAAATTATTTTTATTAAAACGTTAAACATATTATAATATACACAATTATAATTCTTTCTTTGTAACATTTAAATGTAATAAATTTTCAAAAATATGAATTTATATCAAATAAATTTGATTTGTTTCAGAAATAAATCTGTACTTTAAAAGCGCGGATCAAAATATATAATAGACAAATATGATTGCAAAAAAAACGGGCATACATATATGATTACAAAGAACCGAACGTATGACGTGTCAAATTTTAGATTGCTATTATTTTATAAAATAGATTTTTATTAAGATTTATGCACAAATATGATTACAATAAAAAATACAAATATGATTACGATGAAATACACAAATATAAAAATTAAATTTCTAAGAAAAAATTAAAACAAAAAATATATTCACTCTTTGAAATGGCGGATCAAAATCCAGTAAATAGTTAAATACCGATCACAAGCCTTTTGCTTCCATGGCAAAGAAATTAGTTCTCTTTTTATTGGGCTTATAGGCCCATAACAGCTAACCTCCTTCATAACTAGTACAGTATATCTTTTCACTCGAGCGGCTGATATTTGCACGTGCTACGCGCATTCCCACACGCTCAAAGTTTTTAGTTTTTGGCGTATCCGTCAAAGTTCTACCTTCCGATGTACTAGTTGTTTTTTTTTTTCTTTTTGAAGTTGTTCAATGCGATCAAAAAAGTGTCGTGGATGTTAAATTCCCTACCTAGGGTTCTCCTTGAACCACAGCAAAATGGTTTTATTTTAATAAAATTATGGGAAATCCGAGTTTTTTAGTTTTTTAATATTTTCCAATACTCAAAATCACGTCTTGGAAATTTCGGTTTCAAAGTAACATTTTGTATCAAAAGAAGTTCGAATTTGAAACACAATGAAACTAATCCCTTGTAATATATACATTTATGTTTCCTTTTTCAAAAAAAAAATATACATTTATGTATATACATTCAATACCGTATATATCAACATTTTTAGTGGGTATTACATAAATATATAATTACAAAAGTAGCCCAAGTTTTAAGCTACTTTGTCGACACAGTAGGTCCTCTAGGGCTAGATAATACACAAGCCTAACTAATTTATAAAGGGGCAAGTACACACCTTCTAGTCTTCACTTCGTTTTCACAGAGAGTCTTTTGTATGACCAAAGAGCCACTTTCATTTTCAAGGATCATAACAAATCGATAAAAACTAGGGTTTCACACGGATCGTGATGAAGAAGAGACAGATGGTAATAAAACAAAGATCAAGAAACTCTGACACGTCGCCGTCTTGGACTACGACTACTTCATCGGCGATCAGTAACGTCCGTTACGTGGAGTGTCAGAAGAATCACGCTGCTAACATCGGAGGCTACGCCGTTGACGGTTGCCGTGAGTTTATGGCCTCTGGCGATGAAGGAACCGTTGAAGCTTTGAGATGCGCCGCTTGTGGTTGTCATCGGAACTTTCACCGGAAGGAAGTCGATACGGAGGTTGTTTGTGAGTACTCTCCACCTAACGAATAATTTTTCGAGGATTTATTTCTCTGTGATTGGGATTTATCGATTGGTTTTCAAAGGTAAGTGATATATATCTTGTATATGATTATTGACGTGTATGGTATATACATGGTTCTGTCTGTGATATTAAAAATATTGTATATACATGGATCTTGATATAGTTCTTATATATGAATCAGTGACATTTGCGACACCACGCTGATTTGAAATTATAGGATCGAAACTAGATTTGTTTTTGATTAAGAGAAGATATTTGATTAAATTTTTTTCCTTTCGTTGAGCTTATAGGATCGCAATTCAGTATATCACAGGTAAGAAGCATGTGATCAGAATATCACACGAGATAATGAAATAATTTATGAAGGGAAATAACTTAGTTTTATCAGTCAAAATCAAATACAAGTTCCAATACATATGTGTAGAGCCTTCTCTCTTCTTTTTCTTTGAATATTGAACTTATGCTTGAAGCCTAAATGTGTGACTAAAAAGATTGTTGAAATGTGTATATAGTTTTTATTTTGACAAGAAAAATGCATAACATGCATTAGACATTTACATTCGACGACAACACAGGAAAATACAAGACATTTATATTCAATAAAGTTTCAGAGAATGTTAAAAATTCATCTTACATGTAATAATTTTACAAAAAAAAATATTGTAGTCCTTTTAGCATTCATTCTAGAGTCATATAAGACAAAATAAGAAGGTGTATTCAACTGAGAGTTCTAGGTGATTTGTATTAGGGTGTTTGGGTGGAGTTTCTTAGTTAAAAAAATTAAAATCCAAATTTTGGTTTTAGATGATATTCTAGAATGGTTTAACAAAAATCACATAAATTTCTGCAACTTATTGAAATCGTCTAAAATCCTATTAAAAATCAAATCGTCAAAAATGTTAAACTGAATACACCTCCTAAGTTGGAAATATGAGAAATTTGATGATAGTAGCCGGAGGAATAAGCTATTTAACTCGAAAATAGTTGAATCAATAATTCCATTTTTGTTGGATTCTTGAATCTAATTACATTTATGATATAATAGGTGTGTTTGAAAGCGTGAAGTTTCTTAGTAGAATAATGTACGCAATTTTTTAATATCACAAACGGTCCACATATCTAATCATGTTTTCTATCGTCTAGGTTGATGGGTTTTGTTTATTTATTAAACTCTATAGAATCAAAAGAAGAGGCAGAAGCAACTACAACAAAATATTAATGTAAATCTATGGCCATGGAAAAAAGATTTGGTTTTGTGATTAAAATATTATGTAATGGCCGCTTTTTCCATTATCTAGCCACTCGAATTTGTTGGAAAAGACCACTCTAGTTTAATATGTATATTATCTGAAACGAAAAGAGCTTTTTTTTTTTTTAATATTCCAACTTTTAAAACTAGAGCCTATCGTGAATCTCTGAACTGTATACAGTTTTTTCAATATATTGGCAATTCAACTGATGAACACATCATATATATAAAGAGCTTGGATTACCGGAGTAGCTATAAACTGGCATTATGTTCCATGTATGTATTATATACGAAAGTTTTGCGTCATTTACGTAAATGACTCGGCTAGGTAATGTACTTCAGACTTCAGTATTATATATGAAAGAATAATTATTCATCAAATAAAAGCTTAAGTAAATTAATTTGCCAAATGTCTTCTCTTTCCTCTCTACCAGAGAGCCTAGCTTGAAGTGTATGAAACATTATAAATTAAAGATCTGGAGTGTGTCAAAATATCGGAACATCTTTTCAATTAGGTGGCATGCAATTGTCACGGAGAGCTAAGTTGTGACTGGTGAAGGCCCATTATTGGCAAATCAATCCGTCATTAAAAAACCAATATTAAAGCTAGTCAAAGTTGTTTTGTTTGGGGTGAACAATCTGCATCTTTGGTTGATGATTGGCTTTTTCGTAAATGTGCAACGGTTAGAAGACCCACTCACTAATTAATATGATTATCTTTAGGGACTTTCTTTTTCTTTGTGTTGGTTGTTTTGTTTATGTTACTGATAGACAGACTGATGTGGAGATCTCTAGTGCCCATTCTTTTTTTTTTGAGCAACACTCTAGTGCCCATTCAAAAACTTATAAAAGGCTCATGGTTGGTGGTGGCTTTTCTATATATATATATATATATGTGTATATTTTTTAACGCTTCTCTTTGTATTTTATGTTCATTTAAAATAAGGGTATCACTCAAGTTCTAACGTAACTCAACTTCAGTGACCATTTACTAGTTAACCTAGGTACAAAACTTATAAAACAAAAGGAGGACGGAAGAAGGTGTTGATATGTGCGATTGAAGGTCACGCGCCCCTCTTTCTGGCGATTTTCTAGACAAATCCCTAGCAACCCGTCCGTTCAAAGTGTCTGCTTTTTCTACCGTACGTCGACATCTCCTGCGTCGCCGGGTCTCCAATCGACCCTCTGGTCCTTCTCTTCCCATGGGGATGACCTCTCGCAAGAAACACTCCTCCGGTAAGCGCTCGGAAGGCAAGGCTTCGCCTCCTGCTCGAGCTCACTCCGGCTCTCCTCCGAAGTCCCCAGCTCCCAGCTCTCCTCCGAAGTCCCCAGCTCCCGCCTCTCCAAAGTCCGAAGACTCCTTGCCAGCTTCTGATGCCCAAGAAAGCCCGTCGGTGGACTTGGCTGCTCAGCTGGCCAACTCTGATTTGGTTCCTGGCTCCCCCACGGACTCCGTTCCAGCTCCAGTGATCACTTTCTTTACGGCAGATCCGGAAAATGACTCAAGTTCAGTGGTTCCTGCTGCTCCAGTGATCGCTGTTCACACGGCAGATCCGGAAAAAAAATCAAGTTCAATGGCTCATGTTGCTCCTGTGATCGCGGTTCAGACGGCAGATCCGGAGGTCAACCTTAGTAAATCACAACCTGCGGCTCCTGAGATCGCTTCTAACATGGCAGATCCGGTTCCGACTACCCAGCAGGGTATGGTGAGTCTTCGATTGATCCCGCTTCAACAGTCGCGAATGAGAATGCTGATCCTACCGACACAGTGCTCGAGCAAAGGGAAGCGCTTGCAAAAGTGAGGAGAAGCTTTCACTTTGCCTTCGGGTGAAGCATGTATAAAGATTCCCAACCCAGTGATCGAGAAAAACAAGAAGTCATGGGAACCTTTTGTTATTGGTCAATTCTACTCCGACCCTCCGTCTCAGGGCACTATCCACAACATTGTCAATGGCATTTGGAGTAAGCAATATAGAGACATAGCGGTTTCGAAGATGGAAGGTTTTGCCTTTCTATTTCGTATCCCGAACGTGTCCACAAGGAACCGAGTTATCAACCAGCAGCTGTGGCAGATAGAAGGTCAGACAATGTTCGTTGACAAATGGGAGCCTGGAGTGATTCCAGTGAAGCCGGAGCTCAAGTCCTTCCCGATATGGTTGGAGCTTAGGCAAGTCCCTCTCCAATTCTTTAATGAGGATGGACTGGAGAGGATTGCTGGTCTCGTAGGCCATCCGAAATTTCTTCACCCAATGACGGCAAACAAAACAAATCTTGAGGTAGCTAAGGTGTTCAAAATCATTGATCCTAGACAACCATTACCTGAAGCGGTGAATATTCAGTTTGAATTTGGTGAGATCAGTAGGATTCTTGTGTCTAGTCCTTGGATGCCTCCAGTCTGTGAGCATTGCAAAGAAATATGGCACAACTTGAAAAGATGCCCTCGTGCCCCGAAGAAGTGCGCACTCTGCAACTCCACCACTCATGATCAGAGTGAATGTAACTGTGCTAAGTCGAGCTCTGGCAGGAGGACTCGCAGAGGCAAGTCAAAGGAGCAGAAGCAGAAGTGGGTTGCGACTCAGACCTCCATTGAGTCTGATGCTGACCACCCGGTTCATCAACAGATTCTGCCTCTTGTGCCTGCTCCTGAAAAAGAAAATAAAAATCAGAAACAGTTTCTCAAAGGCGAATCAAGTGGTGCAGCGAACAAATAAGAAGCGATCTGAGCCGGCACCCGGTGTTGGCGCCTCGGAGGATTCAGCGGTAGAACCTGACTCGTCCGGCGTAGATTCATCGATTCGATGTCGAAGAAGGTCAGATTCGGAGCAGGAAAAAGATTTTGAAACTGTCCATAAGAAATTATTTTCGGGTATCAAAGGTAATAAAGGCGCTAGGGGCAGGGGCAGGGGCCCCAACAGCTTCTAAAATTTTTATGTCGACAGACATTTTTTGCTGGAACGTCCGCGGCTTAAATAGATATAATCATCGCAGCGGATTGAAAAAAAAAGGGAAAGAATCCCACTTTTGGCGGATTAGTAGAAACTCATGTTAAGCAGCCTAAGTTTTTGAAGTTCATCGGTGAGATTTTTCGGGCTGGTCTCTTGATAATAACTACGGTTTTGGTTTAGGTAATATCATTGTTCTATGGCACCCTTACGCTTTCTGATTAATACGATCTTCAAGTCTCTCCAAATGATTACTTGCGAGGTTTCTTGGCCCCATTGTCAAGATGGGATAATTATTTCGGTTATTTATGGTTCAAATTCTGCTGAGGAAAGAACTGAGCTTTGGGCAGAGCTCGCTCACTTGGGCTCTAATCCGGCAGTTCAAGCAAAGCCGTGGCTGGTGATGGGCGACTTCAACCAGACATTGGATCCTTCTGAGCACTCCAAGTCTACTTCTTTTAATATTGACAAGCGAACAAGGGATTTCCGGGATTGCTTGCTCGAAGCTGAGATCGAAGACCTTAACTTCAGAGGTAACACTTTCACATGGTGGAACAAGAGAAAGAGTGATCCAGTGGCTAAGAAACTTGATAGAGTTCTTGTCAACAACCAATGGCTAGTCAATTTTCCCTACTCTTTAGCGGTCTTTGGGAGTCCAGACTTCTCAGACCATGCGGTTGCTTCTATTAACCTAAGCCCCACCGCGGTAGAGGCAAAGCGTCCATTCAAGTTCTACAACTATCTCCTGCGGAACGAATCTTTCTTACCCATGGTACAAGATCGCTGGTACTCCTTCAATATAATTGGATCTGGAATGTTTATTGTTTCTAAGAAGCTGAAGATGTTAAAGAGAGATATCAGGGAATTCGCAAAGCACAACTATTCTGACCTTGAGAAGAGAACTAAGGAGGCGCATGAGACCCTCTTGATTCTTCAAGACTCCATGCTGGCTGATCCTACTCCCTTCAATGCTGATCGCGAGCTTCAGGCTCAGTTGAAATGGGAGGAGCTTTCCAAAGCTGAAGAAGAATTCTACCTCCAGCGTTCGAGAGTTCAATGGCTTGGTTAAGGGGATAGTGGCACAACTTTCTTTCACAGGATGGCTGCTTCTAGACGCGCTGCCAACCATATTCATTTCCTCATCAGCCAATCTGGTGAAAGGTTTGAGACTCAAACGAAATTCACAACCAACGTATTGAATTCTTCGACTTGCTTGGCAGCTCTATTGACCGCTATGTTAGATGCGAGGCGACATTGATTTGTTGTTTGAGTTTAGATGCTCTGCAGATGATAAGAAGTTGTTCGAAAAAGACTTCTCGCCAGTGGACATCAAGAATGCTTTTTTCTCTCTCCCAAAGAACAAAACCAGCGGTCCTGATGGATACCCTGCCGAGTTCTTTACCACGGCGTGGCAGATTGTTGGACCATAAGTCACGGCTGCTGTTCAGAAATTCTTCCGATCCGGACAGATTTTAAAACAATGGAATGCGACAACTCTTGTGCTTATTCCGAAAGTCACTAATGCATCTGCCACTACAGACTTCCGGCCAATATCATGTCTCAATACTCTTTACAAAGTGGTGGCCAAACTTGTTGCAAACAGGCTCCAGGAGATTCTGCCTCGGGTAATCTCTCAATCTCAGTCTGCTATTATACCGGGAAGATTATTGGCTGAAAATATCCTCTTGGCCACTGACATTGTAAATGGCTACAACACTGCTGCGTCTACACCTCGAGCAATGCTTAAAGTGGACTTACGTAAGGCCTTTGATTCCATTCGATGGGATTTTATTCTGGCTACTCTTCGTGCAATTGGGATCCCTCATCAGCTCATCTCTCTTATTGAAGAATGTCTATCTACTGCTTCCTTCTCTATTTCTATCAATGGAATAACAGAAGGCTTCTTTCAAAGCACAAAGGCATCCGCCAGAGATCCAATGTCACCTTATCTCTTTGTTCTAGCCATGGAGGGTTTTCGCCTATTGGGGTCAGTCTGAGATCAGGTGATATACATTACCATCCCGCGCCGAGCTTGGATCTCCCATCTTATGTTTGCGGATGATGTAATGATATTTTTGATGGAAGTAGTAACAGTCTCCATGGGATATCGAGTGCTTATCGGACTTTGCTTCTTGGTGCGGTCTACATATGAATGTTGCAAAACAGAATTGTTCACCTCGGGATTAGACCAACAAGAATCGGATGCTATTGCTTGTTATGGGTTCACTGCTGGTTTGCTTCTATCAGGTACAGGGGCTCCGCTTATGAGCGAAAGCTGAAAATTTCGAGTATGAGCCGCTTCAGGTAACCTCACAGCAAAGTTCGGACAATGGGCTGTCAAATCTCGTCCTTGGCGGGCTCGGCTTATCCTCGGTGATTTTGGAACTATCAACTTCGGGTCTCCACTTTCATATTACCTAAGGGGTGCATCGGAAAATTGACTCTCTCGTTGCGGTTTCTCGGAGTGGAGATGTTGATAAACAAGGTCTTCGAAGGTAGCTTGGGCGGTGTGTGTCTTCCCAAGCGAAGGTGGACTTGGGCTCAGAAATTATGCGGTTTGGAACCAGGTTCTTCTTCTTCGTTTCACTTGGCGGTTATTCGGTGGCTGTGACTCTCTGTGGGTCGCATGGCATAAGGAGTATCATTTAAAAAGCAAGAGTTTTTGGGCTTTAAATCACAGCTCTCAGGACTCTTGGACTTGGAAACAAATTCTCAAGTTAAGGCCTCTTGCTTATATGTTTTGTCGTGCGATCTTTGGGAGATGGGAAAGATATAAGCTTTTGGTTTGATCATTGGACTCTATGGGAAATCTGCTTACCCTCATAGGTGGCTGGACCGGTAGGCTCAGTACCGCTTCACTCCAAGGTAGCGGATGTCATTTGTGGCTCGAGTGGAAGGTTGCACACCACAGGTCTCACGGAACTCATCCTCCACACCCATCTTACCACTGTTGCGGTTCCCCAGCTCAAGAACACGACTATTATGAATGGAAAATGGGGGATTCTGCTGTATCAGTCTTCTCCTCTTCTCACACTTGGGAGGTGCTACGGCCTAGAGACCAAGTGAAAGATTGGGCTGAGCTTGTCTGGTTCAAAGGTGCTGTCCCTAAGCACTCCTTCACAGCATGGATTGCTAATGCAAACCGTTTGCCTACTCGCCATCGTCTTGCCTCTTGGGGCCTTCCTGTGTCTCCTCTCTGTTGTCTATGTTCGCACTCAGATGAGACGCGTGACCATCTGCTTCTATCTTGCGAATTCAGTGTTGATGTCTGGAAGGAGGCTCTGCTTACGCTAAGGCCTCCTACGCCGCTATTCGTCTCCTGGACTGAGCTCCTTTCTTGGTTGCGACAGCCTGGCCCAAGCCACCTTAAAGTCTTGCGATTGGTTGCAGTACAAACCACTATCTTTCACATTTGGAAGCAGAGAAATAACGTCATCCATAATCATATTTCACTCTCTCCTGCTGCTGTGTTTAGAGCCATTGATAGAGAAGTGAAAAACACGCTGACTGCAAAGAGGAATCTTAATCCTTTCAAAGACCTTATGATTCATTGGTTGCGATAGTTTGTATCCTTTGTGATGTTGGTTTCTTTTAAGTTGTTCCTCTCTGTTTTTTCTTCTTTTTTGCCAGGGAGGCACAAAATCTAGGTTTTACTTTTTGTAAAAACCTTTAATCATTCTATGAAATTTACAGTTTAGCAAAAAAAAAAAAAAAAACAAAAGGAGGACATGCTGAATGAAAAGATATATTGTGGCATTACAATGCAATTATTAAAAAAGTTAAAATACTCCATGTTGAAGAATAAACATAAGGCGCCAAAAATGAACAAAACCAGTGGACCAAGACAACGAAAAGAAACTTTGGCTTTTATAACAATGGAGAGATGTGTGCTGCCGAAATGATAGAAGTGAAGATGAGTTCTTTTGATACATAGGATCGAATCGATGGATGTGATTTCCAAAGGCCCGCACTTAAAAGATCACATGCTTCTGCCCTTATGATCCTCCATTAATTCACATTCTTTCTTCCCTTCTAAAAAGCTCTATTCAACTCATCACAGATGCTCGAAGCATGCAGAGTATGATTTTCTTATAGAAGACAAAAATAAAGACCAATTTGATGTAACATTGGACTTTCGATTTTCAGTTTACGAACCTAGTAAAACGGGTCGTGCATATATATGAACACTAAAAGTTAATAATAGCTTAACTAGTAACATTAAAACATTTTATACAATATATTATCTTAAAAATTAGCAACTATGATTGTAGATGATTGGTCAATATTGCTGATACTGCACCACAATATAATCTCACAACTATTGTTCTAATTTCTAAACGATTTTATTGTGTATGATTATGGTTAATGAAAAACTAGTTGGAAATTTCCATGATAACAATCGATTTTTGGTTTTCAAATCTTAAGTGGTTGGCATCTTCTTCAGCTGTTTAAGTAGAAAAGTCTCTTCAGAAATATGCGGATATGAGTATGACTGCAAATGTCCATCCAGAAAAACTTAAAAGATCGGCCTGTTAAACCTTCGCAAAAAGTTCAAGGACTGATGTCTACCTTTCACAGGGTTAGGGGATGCGAAAGACGCGATTGTGGATGCCAGGGTCGTGTTTAACTAATAAATTAAAAACTAAAGAGGCATTTTAGTTTCATTTATTTACAAAAACACAAAAAAATATAGACTCACTAGGATAAAACCCGCCCTACGGGCGGGTAAGCAAATAAACGAAACAATATAACCGTAACTTAAATTTTGATAAGTTATTTACAAACTTCTAGTTTGGTTTTAACTAAATATGTCACTAAATTTTGTTTATTTCTTAGTTTGTTTTCAATTAAGTATATATTTTTTTGCTGCAACTTTAAATTGATTATTAACAAAGAAAAAAAATACAGACGACTGGAAGTTTAGACTTTCAGAAATTGAACACAATTTTTAGATAGGAAATAGAGAACTAAAATTATGGAGGAGCAGTCCTTGCAAACTATCACTGCATCATGTCGCTATAGAAGGCTGACTTCCGGAGAGAGCATATCCTGTTCTAATGGTCTTATCAATGAAATCATTAAATTTCACTTATTTATGATATAAATCTTATTACTTATTTTATTAATATTTTTAGAATATATTTATTATTTACAAACTAAAATATTTATGAAAATATATAATTTGTTTGTTCTCAATATTTATTCTACTACTTTTGTAGTACATATTATTTTAGATATATAGTTTTTTTAAAAAGAAATAGTAGTCAATTGTGTTCAACACATTATCTCACGGATTATAAAACAAAAGTTTCTTAAAAATAGTTTTCTATAATGATTAAACGTCTAAAATAATATAATATATAATTTAAGGTAGCTTATTGTTATGTCTTGTGTTTGAACTTAAAGGTTCTTTCCATGAGCTTTAGGTGAACTGAAAGCCTTTCTTAAAAAATATTATCCACTAAAACGGACACTCCAAATTATTAGCAAAGACCCCAAAAAGGGACACAGTATATGACATTATTGTACCTCGAACAAAACAGAGTGTACATGACAAAAATTATGACTACTCAGTGCATACCTATCAGTAATTGCCTTTTTTTAACAACTCCTGCCAGTAATTGTTAATACTTAAATTTACCAACTCTCATAAGATAAATATGGCTAGCAGATATCAAAAAATTGCGATGATAGAAAAAATAGTTCCCACCATTAATCACTAAATCAAACAGAAAAAAACAAAAATCAGTATGAGAATATAATATAGCTCAATATCCATGATATATAATTATTGTCGAGGACATCAAAATATGTGCAAGAGACTTAAGAGAAAGCATCTGCCCAAAACATTTCCTTAGTTGACTGTCATCGTTTATATCTATCACTTAAGTCTACTCTTTTGTGGACCATCCAGTTAGAAAAAATTTGGGTTTGTCAACTATATACAACAAAAGTAGTTGTAGAATGAGGCAAATTATTTCCTCTACCAACGTTCAGCAAATCAGAATCATGAAATCTTTGCTCTAACCAGAAACCCAAAATGCTTAGCGTAGCAGTTACAGTAGTTATAATCATCATCACATGACTCAAACTTCATTCCAACCACTGGGGCATAAACATCTTCTCTCTAACAGGTTAAATAATCAATTCATCAAACTCTCTTGTTTCTTCTCCTCCTTCCTGTTAGTTTTTTCTTTTTCATTTTCACTATCCAACATTGATCTCATGGTATGTAAATACGCAGATGCATGTACCTGTTATACACCACGACCAATGAATATTATTGTAAACTTGCAAAACCCAAAAAACTACAAATGTTGTTAATAGAAAAGCATTTCACTTGCTGTTTTCTTCTATTAATAAACACAAAAAAACGTTGGGTATGAAAATCCATTTATTTCTTCACTCGTGAAACAGTTGAACTAATCATATTCAACCCAGTGAAATCAAAATTACAAACCGAACATCTAAAAATCTAAAAACATAAAGTTGAGCAAAACCGATGCATAAACTTTACAAAAGAGGGGGTTTCGAGGTGTTACATCTACATGGCCACAATCACCTCTCCATTGGAGCTTTGGATCACTTTCTATTTCCTCTTTCGCAATTCGTGGCTTTATTCAATTTTCCGGAGAACAGGGATGGACCTATGAGCAGAAGATCCAACCCAAGAGTGACTATTGCAAAACTCAAATCAGATTCGCAATAATAGAAAAAACAGAGAGACCTGAAAAAGAAAAACATGACTTAGGTTGTCACATACTATAATCATTCGTTAATCCCTATTTACTCGTTGCCATACATGTAACCTGAGAATTCATGACGTGTTGTAGCAGGCTGTGTAGGTTAAATCCGGAGATGTATTAGGCCTGCTAGTTGCAACTTGCAAGCCGGTTTACATTCACCGTTGCCGGTATCACGGTCGCCTGCACATATGGCAAACAAAAAAAATCAGAAAAGCTTGTTAAAAAAGATTCAACACGACGGACCATCCATATATATAATCCGGAAAATATTAAAAACAATCACTTCTCATTTCTAAAGATCTAAACAGGAATTGTTGGTAATAACGATTAAAGACGACGAAAAAATTTAGATTGTAATCAAGAAAAAAAACCAGTTATAAACTCAAGTGGAGGAACATAACAAACCTGGGAATCAGACGCAACATATCGAATCCCATGAGTTCCCCACCGCCTCGGACGTACCTGGACTGATCTCCCAAAAACGGAGCAACCTCACTTGAACGGTGGAAGAGCATCGGCCGGTCTTCAAATTGGAAAGAAAGATTGGAGCATTAGCCATTATACATAAAATATGATCTCTTTTTGGAATACGAAAAGATGAGATGATTATCAGCAGGAAAACATACCTTTTTATAATAGCAATTCCACCACCTCCCAGGAGTTAAGATCACATTCAAGAGAGATCACGGGGTATGGATTTAAGAAGGACTTGAACAAGATTAATCTGTAACAGGAATCTCTTCGAATCGATGAGGAAGAAGATGAACGAACATTCTTAGAACTCAGTTTACGCTTCTGATATCGAATGGCGGAGAACCATACGGGTTCAACCCTAATAACAAAACGCAAAATAAGAAGCGTACTCAGTCTCGGGTTGGGCCAAAAGTTAAAGATAATGATATGAAGCCCATACGTCAACCAACATTAATGAAACGCAGCGCATGAATAAAATGGGACACGTGTCGCCAGGAGAAAAGCAGTATTTCTGACCTGTAATCTGACCTGTCATAGCCCAAGAGAGAGTAATCTTTGTTTTATAATAATAGATAGATTAGCTTTAAGTGTAAGTAAAACATAGGTTTCCTTTTCACCAAAAAACATAGGCTTCTTAAATAACCAAACAAAACATGGAAACAGTTGTTAATTACCAAAGATATAGACAAAGAAAGAGGTTTGCTCTCTATGTCTTTATCATGTTCGATTAAAATGGTTTTTTTATTATTGAACATTTCTAACTGAGAGTCTGAGACTTGTTAACTTTTTAACGCTTCCGGCAAATCTTAAACGTTGGCTAAAAGCCTCCTAGGCTACCAAACTATTATCTTGATTCTTAACATGCAACATTCTAAACTATCACCAACGAGTTTTGGCCTAGTAGTAAATAAGTGTGCATTCCGCCATTCAGATTCAATTATAGTTAGGAAAGACTATTTATATTGTTTGAGTTTCTGTCTCTTAGAACCGATGTGAAACCATTATCTTTTAACTCTCTAACTAGGATATGAGCCGCGCCTTGTGCGGCGCGAGAATGTTAGAAAAAAAAATTAATTTTATAAACTTGTTATTTCCTTTTTTCAATTATACATGCAATTTACGTTTTGTTTCATAATGTCTGAGTTGTGAATTTTGTATATATAACATAATATTCTTAGTCCTTTTAGCTTGTATGAAAGAATATTGATTGTGTATGGACCTTTGGAAAAGTAAAAATGAATATAGACACAATTTTCAAAATATAGACACCATCTCTATTGTCTCTCCCACAGTAACGGAATATTGTTTCCAAGGACACAATTTTTACCCTTACTTTCCACACAGATTAGAAAGGTTTCAAATCAGACACAAAATCAAGACCAGCCATTTGAAAATATAGAATATACAAAAACATCAAAGCTTAATGATTTCTACAATTGAGATCAAAGTTGTTTAGATATAGTTAGCCAACAGTGCCTCTTCAATCAGTGAGAGAGGTGGAAAAAGGAAGGTGTATAATCTAATTAGTGCTCAATTAGATAATACCATATTTAGCTAACTTGCTTGGAATTAGATCCATTGACCCACAAATTTTGAAATTTGTTTCAATTTTACACTAATTATATTAGATAATATTTAATTAAAAGCGCGAAATTGTCACGCAATACCAAAGCGTGATTGAGTATCACATAAATATACAAAAACGGAGGAGATTAGGAAACTAATAAATTTTCTTATGCCATTAGGATTCATAGCGATTGAATCACACATAATGACAGTTGTCAGAAAGAAAAAAAAAGAATCACACATAATGACATAATTGATAATCTTTGCAGTATTTTAGGAAACAATAGCATTTTCTCAACTTTTATAGAAAACACACTTAATTACGATCTTCACGTGAATACATCGTCTTTTCTGTTTGTCAATATTTTTGAACTGCTTACAAAGTTTAGTCATAATTTCCATTAAGATGGATTTAAACTATACAAAAAATACAGATTTATTTTTGGTAATTTTTTTATGTAACATATAGATTATCAAAAATGGACTCCTTCAAAAATTATAAACAAAAAAGTATAATAAAACAAATAAGTCAGATAACGTCTGGATGTAAAGAAATCCTTCTTTATAGAACTAAAATAAACATTTTACATTGGGGATGTGCGTCTTCTCTTTTCAGTAACAAACTCACAAACATTATCATGCACTATGTAAAGTGGACTAAGTTATTACTAAAAACTCTTATTAGTGACCGTGGCACAACATTTAAAATTGGGGATGTTCGTTTTCTTTTTTATACAAATTTCCAAACTCTAAAATTGACAACTACTATACAAACATCATGAACTATGTTACTTGAAATAAATGCATTCTTAAGCTGAACATATATACAACTCCATTGTTGTATAACAGTAAATGTATGATTTTGCTTCCACAAATTTAACAGCCTTTATTTGTAGAAAACCTACTACTCGAATAAATAGTTTAGGAAATTATATCACAGTGACATGTTCATCTCCTCTAATATATATAATGGCATTTCATTTACTGGGAATATGAAATATTAATCACAAATTCTATTATATTCTTTAATAAACAAAAAAGATCATGTCTGTGAGTCATCAATTTACAAAAGTTGGCCAACAGAACATCACTAGTTTCAAATCATTATGTTTTCCTCAAAAAAAAAAATTTAGTTTGATCTATTGATATTCATGTTCGTGGAGCATGAATCTATATTAGTTAGCCAGAGGAGGATCCCATATTTCACTAAATTATGTTTATATGGAGCATATTCCATAGCTTTCTCATGCACCAACTTTTTTTTTTCAGGTACTTCTAATATTATCACCAACTGTCGGTTTGTATAACTTACGGCTGATACACTTGGTTTGAAAATAAGACAGACCAAAAGTAGACTGTACTCGGAAATCAATAAATGTTTTTACCATCGACTTTTATGATATAAATACATGAGTTATTCTTGGGTTCACCCGCTAGGGTGAACCTCTAGGTTCACCAACCAATAGAATTATGTTATTTCAAATTTGATATTTTTTAAAAAAGGAAACAAAATCTTGTTAAATTATATTATGTTTTTAAAAATAAAAATACAGATAAATAAATAATAATAATCATTAATAAAAACGAAAATAATTCTTTTAAAAAAATATTTTAACACTAAACCCTAAACTCTAATTCTAAACCCTAAACCCTTGGGTAAATCATAAATACTAAACCTTAAAATCTAATCCTAAACCCTAAACCCTTGGATAATCATAAACACTAAATTTTTAACACTAAAACACTACACCCTAAACTCTAATCCTAAACCCTAAACCCTAAACCCTTGGGTAAATCATAAACAGTAAACCCTAAACTCTAATCCTAAACCCTAAACCCTTGGGTAAACCCTAAAATAAAAATACAAAAATAAATAAAAAATAGTAATATTTACAAAAAAACAAAAAAAAATCTTTAAAAAAACACTAAACCCTAAACCCTAATCCTAAACCCTAAACCCTTGGATAAACCATAAACCCTTTGGATAAATATTAAACATTAAATCAAAAATATTTTGCAATTATTACTTTATTTATTTATATTTATCTTTTTATTTTAAAAACATAATATAATGTTACAATATTTTTTTAAAAGATTTTTTGGTTTTTATAAATATTATTTTTTTTTCTATATTTTTATTTTAAAAACATAATATAACTTAACAAGATTTTGTTTCCCTTTTTAAAAGATATCAAATATATAATAACACCATCCTATTGGTTGGTGAACCTCTAGGTTCACCCTAGGGGGTGAATCCAAGAATAAGTCTAAATACATTTAAGGGTATTTCTAATAGATGGCTGAGGATGTTTGAGAAGAAGACACATCAGCAAAATAGCATCATTGTAAATAATTTACTACTAGATTTTGACCCGCGCTTTAAAAGCGCGGGAACATTTTCAATTTAATTTTATTTTGTTATATTTTGTTTGGTTTTGGCTTAATTTTTGTTTTTTCGGTTTTACAATCAAAGATATAGGAACCGTTCGGTTATTTATGAATTTAGATTTAGTTTCAGTTTGACTATTTTGGTTAGGACTGGGCAAAAAATTCGATTCCAAACAACCGAACCGAAACTAATATGAAAATTAGAACCGAATAAAAATTGGTTAAATATCAAATGGGTGCAAAAATTTGTATCTAGAAAACCAAAACCGAACCCAATCCAAACTGAAATATTTTGATTACCCGGATATATCTAAAATAGATTTATATATGTAAATATATTAATTAATTTTAGATTTAATATATAAAAAAGTATCCAACATATATATGATATTTTGAAATATTCCAAAATAAATGTCTAAAATAGCTAAACAATACTCAAAACATCAAAAATATTTGAAATATCTATTGATTCTTTATCCAAATATTCATACCAAACCAATTTGTATGTTAAATTTAGGTTTTTCGCATACACTATTCAAACTTATATATAATATATTATTTTATTTTTAGATTTTGAGAAATTTAAAGTATATATGAATTTTTAACTTTTAAAAATTATTTAAACGGATTATCCAAACATAGAAATATTCGAACCGGATCTGAACCAAAATTTATAAATATCAGAATGAAGCTGAAATTTTAATCCTAAAAACCCAAAATTCAAATAGATCCGAATCAACCTCGAATGAGTATCCAAACACCTATCATTAATTCTGGTTTCTCTGGCTTGGTTATAATAATAATGCGAAGAATATTTGGTTGAACAACAAAAATATTTAGTTAGTTAATATATATAACATCTTAACATATCGGGTATAGAAACAATGTATATCTCGGATTAAATTTTTCTTTATTTATTTATTTTATTCAAGAAAAAATTAGTGTCATGACATTGTAATTATAGAAAAAAATTAAGAGATTTTGCTTTAATAGTATAGTTACTACCTACAAAATTTATTAAAACTAAGTTATATATTTTTACAGAAATATATGAATACTATTTATTTATAATTTACAACTTATTTAAGTTTTTATATATGAGTTTTATTAAACATTTATTTGAATAATTTGGATTTGTTAAAAATAATTTTTTTATAAGAAATTTGTTTTGAATACAATGAGTTGCAATATTTTTTAATAAAACTACAATGAGTTGTTAAAATATAAAATATTTGTTTATAATACAATTTTTATGGTATCCAATTTTGAAATGATTATATTTACAACAAAACTATAAATAATAACTCACATATCAAATTATAAATTTGCCAATCGAGTTAAGTATTTATTATTTTCATGGTCATAATTGTTATAAACAAACGATTTTAAACATTTTATGTTGTGAATAAAGATCATAATCGTATGTTCGCATATGGAACATTGACTATTTCACATGCAAATTCAAAATTGATATAATTATGTGGCCGTATCAGAAACTTTAGAAATGTAGCCGATGGTATTTATTGTTTGGTTAAACATCAATATTAACTACAATGAGATATCTATGTTTATATATAAGGAATCTATAGATTTTGTTGCCTAAAATACGTATGTAAATGATGTTGCAATGTGGTTGGTTTTAAAATATCTTATTTTCTATTGGTTGAAAATTGGTAACAAATTGATTTAAAAATAATAAAAAAAGGTAATGACATGCCATTGTAAATAACTAAGAAAATCAAGGAATCTATAGATTCCTATTGTAAATAACTAAGAAAATCAAGGGCAGAATACTAATAGGGATTCTGCTTTAACAGTATAGATTTCAAAGTTACCCTTACCAATTGATTCTCTATTAATAAGAAAGGGATTTGCTGTTTTATTATTGGTACTTACTAAAGAGAGGCCCATAAATTTAAATGGGCTTCAGTAACTAGGGTGTATTTTGTTATTGAGAGAGTCAACGACGTTGATTTTGTGTACCATAACATAACTAACACGTTGTTGCAAAAAGAAAAAAAACACACATAACCAACACATTAGATACGGACAACAACGATTTATCAGTGATTATGATTTATGAATTTGCTGATATATTCAATTTGATATAGGGACAGGTTTTGTTCTATCAGTTTCAGAACAGTCTACATGAATATTAAAAAGGTCTCGTTTTTATCGGAACAACTTCTACAAAACTAAAATCTATTCGAAATTGTGATATTACAAGAGGTCATTAGTTCAATTGAAAAGAGCCATAACCATTGTATCAGATGTCTCCAGTTTAAGTGATCGTTGGGACGAAACTAATATAACATTTTCTGGTTTCGGAACTAGGGAAATTAGAGTTCCGGTCCGAATCTCTTAGTTTTTTCTTTTTAAAAATTTGTGATATTGACAAGGTCTTTTTTGTTCTTTTTATTTTATTTTACTGAAAATACTTATATCGGAGATTATCCCTTGGGATTACAAAACGATACTCATATCACACACAATTCGGATTACAAAAATTGGTTACTATACAACTTCTCACTTGTACTAGCTATCAAACGGAAGGAACCAAATAGACAAAAAAGTAACAGTCAAAGGAATATTCTTCTGTTCCCTAGATAAGGAGTCCAGTTTAGCACGAAGAGTCCATTGAATCTCAGCTACTAACGAGGCAGCCGGACGAGATATTTGAGCATGCAATCTAGAGTTTCTTTCTTTCTTTCCAAATCATATATAGAAATACTTGGAAGGTGAGCTTTAGGATGAGACAGACGTTTTAATCACGAGTTGGGTCTATAATCCGTCTTAATCCATCAATAAACAGATTAGGAAGAGAAAGATGGAATTTAGATTAATAAAAATACCACTACAAGAAAACACGGTATATTCCGACGGACATTCCGACGGAGAAGAAGTCGACGGACGTTATTGACGATATTCCGACGACATACCGACAAATATCAAAAATAAAAATTCGTCGGAATGTCGTCGGAAAATTCTGACGACTTTCTGAAAAATCGTCCGTCGAATATCTTGTGAATTCCGTGACATTCGATATTATATTTATCCGTTGTGGTTGTCGGAATTTCGTCACTATATACCGACGGACTTCTGACGACATCCCGATCATATATATAACCATTGTGTTCGTCAGAATTTCGTCGGCATATAGTGACGAAATTCCGAAGAACTTTATGACCGTTGCCGACAAATAGATATGACCGTTTTATAGCCATTTGAGATTCAAAAATACCGACGGAATTCCAACGAATATGACCGTTGGTCGTCGGAATTCCGTCGGAATGTCGTCGGATTACCGGAACTCATTTCCTATAAATACAACCTCTCCTCATTCAACTCATTCACTCCTCATTCTCTCTTCACTCTCTCTAATCACAATAATTCTGAGAAAATCATGTCTTCAGGAGTTTATTATTGTTCGTGGATGGATAAACCTCATATGGATCCCAACACCAATTTGCTTGCGGATGAATACGTTCAAGGGATTGGAGAATTTATGAGGCTTGTTCAACAGCAACCGAATGCAAAAACCGGTATGTTAAGATGTCCCTGCTCTACTTGCAATAACAATAGAGTTATAAAAGAATTTGATGTTTGGTCTCCTTTGTATATGAGAGGGTTCTCACGTAATTATAAAGTTTGGTATCATCATGGGGAAACTGGTTATGAATATGGTAGTACTAGCGAACCTCAGCCTGTTAGCGAACCTCAGCCTGATATTGGGTTAGAAGAGCCTAGAACGGATATAGATTATGGTGTAGGTACTGAGCAGATGGTACATGATCATTATAGAGGGGAAGAACCAAATCCCGAATCTAGTAGATTTTTTGACATGTTGGATGCAGGAAAACAGCCTTTGTATAAAGGTTGTAGAGATAGTCATTCACCCTTATCATCTGCAACTAGATTGATGGGTATTAAGACAGACTATAATTTGGCTGAAGAATGTGTGGACGCGATTACTGATTTTGTCAAATGTATTCTACCTGAGGATAATCTTGCACCGGGTTCATACTACGAGGTTCAGAAACTTGTTGCAGGTCTTCAACTACCGTACGAAGTGATAGATGTACATATTGACAACTGCATGATCTACTGGGGAGCTGATAAAGAACGGGATAAATGCAAATTTTGTAGGAAACCTCGTTATCAGGAGACGAGGGGAAGAGTTCCGGTCCCGTTCAAAAGGATGTGGTATTTGCCTTTGACGGAAAGATTGAAGAGGTTGTATCAGTGTGAGCGCACAGCAAAAGAAATGACATGGCATGCAGAGCATTCCACAAATGGTGAGATTAGAAATCCTTCATATGCGAAGGCTTGGAAACATTTCCAGTCAACATATCCAGAATTTGCGGAAGAGAGAAGAAATGTTTATCTTGGATTATGTACTGATGGTTTCAGCCCATTTGGAAAGCATGGAAGACAGTATTCTCTATGGCCAGTTATTGTGACATCAGACAACTTACCGAGCTTGTGCATGCGACGAGAGTTTTTGTTCCTCTCAGTTCTCGTCCTAGGGCCAGAGCATCCTAAGAGATCACTAGATGTGTTTCTTTAACCACTGATATATGAGTTGCAACAACTATGGACGCATGGTTTTGAGACATACGATGTTTCGTGCAAAGAAAACTTTCATATGCGGGTAGTACTTATGTGGACAATAAGTGACTTTCCAGCATATGGTATGTTATCCGGATGGACAACACGTGGGAGGCTATCATGTCCATATTGTCAAGATGACACAGATGCTTTCCAACTAAAGCACGGAAGGAAAACATGTTGGTTTGACTGTCACAGAAGATTTCTACAACCTGATCATCCATACCGTAGGAGTAAGACTTTGTTTACGAAGAACAAGCAGATGTTTGATGCTCCACCTGAGGAAGTTAGTGGGGAAGATTTGTGGAAGCAGTTGAGGGATTTTGGTGCAGATAGGACGCCAGACGTAGGTGGACATGAAAACATTCGAGTCGATGCGGTTGAAGAGCTACATAACTGGCACAAAAAGAGTATTTTCTGGGATCTGCCATATTGGAAGGATCATCTATTGCGGCATAATTTAGATGTCATGCATATCGAGAAGAACTTTTTCGACAATCTGATGAACACAATCCTTAATATGCAAGGTAAAACGAAGGATAATTTGAAGTCAATGTTGGACTTAGTCGATATTTGTGATCGTTCTGAACTTCACGTTGATGAGAACGGTATGGCACCTTTTCCCATTTATCGGCTGGATGGTGCTGCAAAAGAAGAGTTCTTTGATCGGATTACAGATAGAGTGCAATTTCCAGACGGTTATGCATCAAATTTGCGGAACTGCGTTGATAGAAGCGAAGGAAAGTTTACTGGCTTGAAGAGTCATGATTGTCATGTAATTATGCAGCCTCCTTCCCTTTGCTTTTCCGCACTATTGCCACGTAATGTTCATGAAGCAATTGCGGTATCTTATATTTTTACATTTTAAGTTATTTTTATATTTTATGCTTATATAAACCTAATACTTATGAAAATTTTGTCTTTTATCTATGTAGGGATAAGTGTTGTCTTACACGAATTATACACCAGCAGTGACTGCAGAGGGTATTAGTAATCTGAAGGTAAACATACCAGTCCGCATGTGCAACCTCGAGAAGATATTTCCTCCGTCATTCTTTGATGTAATGGAACATCTTGCTATTCATCTCGCAAGAGAATTGTAACTTGGTGGTCCTGTGCAGTACCGATGGATGTATCTATTTGAGCGTTATATGCATCATCTAAAGAAGAAGGTGGAAAATTTAAGCAAGGTGGAAGGATCTATCGTCGCACAGGTGATCAATGAAGAAACTGCAATCTTTGCTGAAAACTATTTTCCATCAGAAGTGCATACAAAAAACCGAATACCTGCTCGGCATGATGACAGAAGGGAGAGAGAAACATATCATGTTACTGTCCCAAGCATGTTCAGGGAAATAGGACGACTTAGTGGAAAACCCACGAAGCAGAGACTTGCGGAGACTGAGCACGCTCATTTGCAAACATATTTGCAAACATATTTGCTCACCAACTGTGAAGAAGTTCTACAATATGAGAGGTAGCAATATTTATTCATTTAAATAGTTAGATTAATATATATTCAATAAGTTTGATTCATATTGACAATATCTTTTTATATAGTGTTTATATGGTAGAGTTGCGTATGACTCATAGGCATGCGACAGAAGATGAGCTTCAACAACTCGGACATAACGGATTTGCTGCATGGTTTCTTAGTTATGTGAGTCATATATCATATTGCCCTATGCAAATGATTAGTTTATATTAAATATAAAGTAATTAACTTTCCACTAATATATGTCTTTAATTTATAGGTGAATGATGGTTTGGCCAGAGGTTTTGTGTTCGATGATTGGATACGCGAAATTGTGCGGGGACCAAACTTTGTGGTCAGATCATATCCAAAATATTGTACGCGAGGATATGCATTCACAAGAAAAGGTCATTCGAGGTCAACATATGATGCTGGTATTTCGTCTTCTTCCGGTGATGATGTCTACTACGACAACATAGAAGAAATATTGGAAATCCAGTTTTCTGGTATGGTTGGATTGCGGTGTGTAGTATTCTATTGTGATTGGTATGACACCACCCCAGATAGAGTAGTGGAGACTGATGCGTTTGGTGTTACATCAGTTCATTCGCGGCGGAAACTTCAATATTATGATCCCTTCATTCTAGCTTCGCAAGCTGATCAGGTATGTCAATTTATTCATAATTTTAACAACATAATTAATAATTTATATTTTACAAATACCTTGTATAATTGATAGGTGTGTTACATCAGTTATCCTCGGATGACGTACAGAGACGATCTATGGGTCACTGTAACACAAATCAACCCAAGAGAACGAGTGGATGGAACTTCTGATAATGAGCCATTACAACCAGACTCTACCAGCAACGTGAGTGCAGTTGAAGATTTGGCAGATGTTGGACTCGTTGAGAATTTTTCCGAGTTTGGACTTGATGTTGTTGTACATTCGGTGTCAGAAGCTAAGGTTGGGGAGTTTGATGACGATTCTGAAGATTCTGATTAGGAATTCTTATTATTTGACTTGTATTTACTAGTTGTATAACATCTTACTTAAGTTGTGTTTTTTTTAAAGAGTCCGTCGGTATGTCGTCAGTATATAGCGACGACATAGCGACGGAATGTGGTTTATTCAAGATTGACATAAGTCGTCGGAAATTCCTCGGAATATACCGACGACATTCTGACGAACCTGTCAAGTTTGTCGGAATGTCGTCGGTATAGAACGACGACATAGCGACGGAATGTGGTTTATTCAAGATTGACATAAGTCGCCGGAAATTCCTCGAATATACCGGCGACATTCAACGAACTTGACAGGTTCGTTGAATGTCGCCGCATATTCGAGGAATTTCCGACGACTTATGTTTTAACATTTTTCACATCAAAAAATATATATATTTGGATACAAAACTATGTAAATAACACATATTAAGTGTTTAGTATAGTATTAGATCATAGCCGTTCAAATTAAACAACTTATTAAAATATTTTTGTATGTGTATCATTGTTTTCATAACATCTTCCTAACACTCATATACTTATACTCATAACATCTTCACAACACTCATAAAATATTTTTGTATGTGTAAAATCGTGTTACGAATTTATTTTAAAGTTAAATCCTTAGGCAAATACTATATATATTATCAAAGATTTAGATTATACATTTAGAAACTTGTGTTCAATCCCTAAACACTAATCCGTTGGAATGTCGTCAGAAAGGGCTGACGACATTCCGACGAAGAACCTACTTCCTCCGGAATATCATATTACCCGGGAGAAGGAAACCGTGTGAAATTTTCGCGGAACCGCCAATTAATATTTTATTAATATATTTTAAGACTCTGACGGAAATCCGACGAATCCTTGTCCGTCGGAATCACTAAATATAAAAACCCTCCCTTCTTCTTCCTCGTCATTTCCGCCGCTCTCTCCCTAATCTTTCCGACTTCTCTCCCTTCTCCGGCGATTCCGGCGGTGAAACCCGATTCTTCCTCCTCCTAACCTCGAATCTCTTCCCCCACACCAACAAACTATGTAAGTTTCTCAAATCCCCCAAAGCAATTACATTTTCTAGGGTTTATGAAGTTAGATATTAGGATTTGAGATTGTTTGATTAATTATTTAGGATTGAATGGATTTGAGATTGTTTGATTAGTTGTTTAGGATTCGATTGTTTTTTTAATTTTGTTTTTGGAATTATATTGTGTGTTTGTTTGATTAATTATTTAGGATTGAATGGATTTGAGATTGTTTGATTAGTTGTTTAGGATTCGATTGTTTTTTTAATTTTGTTTTTGGAATTATATTGTGTGTTTGTTAATATTCTAAACGTTTTTATATTTCTAAAATGGTTTTTTATTTTATTTTTAAAAACGTTTTTGGGGTTTCCAGTAATATATTATATATAGTAAAATGTTTTTAAATTTTTTTAAATATATTTAAAAACCTTTTTCTATATTTATAAATGTTTTAAAAAATATTTCTAATTTTTAAAACATTTTTAAACATTTATAAATATTTATAAACATTTATTAAAATATTTATAATTTTTTATACATACATATATATATATATATCATTTTTAGATGTACAAATCATTTTTAGATGTAAAAATATTAATTTTTTAAATATATTTATGAACATTTTAAAAATATTTAAAAATATTTATAATTTTTAAAATATTTTTTATAATTATAAACAGTTTTATACATTTATAAATATTTATTAACATTTTTTAAAATATTTATAATTTTTTATACATATTTATATATATATCATTTGTAGATGTAAAAATCATTTTTACATTTTTTTTAGGTCTGAGGATGCACGCCGTTCCACCGCCCGTCGTTTAGCACCCCGTGGCGGCCGAAGTAGTTCGGTGAGTAGTTCCCGTGCATCGGGATCGTCTCACGAACAAAACTCGGTTCCCGCTCCAGCTGCCGATCCCGCCTCCTGCTCAGCAGGATCCGGGGGTCATGTCAGTTGAACAATTGGTTCAACAACCAGGTCGAGAGTATCTCCCGGTTCTCCATCCCAACCCACGACCGGGACATACAACTTGGTTAGTATTTTTATTTTATTCGTAGAATTATGTTTTTTCCATTAATTAACTTTCTAACATGCATTTTTTTTAAAGGTTCAACAAGTCCAGCAATGGCATTAGCAGGAGCATCAACCAGATGATGTATTCCACGCTCCATACCGGATATCCGGTGGAGTGTGATCCCTTCGAGGCGGGAGTTGTGGTTTCGTCGGTTCGCGGTAACTCTTCAGTTTTTTAAGCATTTTTTTATTTTTTAAAAACATTTTTTAATTTATTTTAATATATCTACTAATTAAAATTATGTGTGTTTTGTAGCAAGAATTCACTTGGGAGTCCGGACTGACAGAAACAGTCCGTAAGAAATTCAACGAGAAGGCCATGGACTCTTATACGAAGCAGATCAACTTGTGGAAGACAGTTTGGCGAGAAGAACAAGAGGCCACGATTCATCAACGGACGGTGTGGGAGCAGTTGATAGTCCATTGGGAGAAGGACGACACTGCAGCGACGTCTCGTAAGAACTCCAAGAACCGGAAGAGTGATCATGGCGGGAAAGGTATTTATGTGCACAACCTCGGCGCTTGCTCTATGTCCTCTAAGAAGGATCAACTTGTAAGTTCTATTCTTTTTTATATTTATTTATCTTTACATTTATTTAAATAATTTTTTTATATATTCCTTAACTAATGCTTTTTTTAGATCGAAGCAAACGGCGGTAAGCCCGTAGATCGTCTCGAGCTCATTAAAGAGGCTCACACTAACAAGACGATCGGACAAGTTCAGGATCCCCTGATCAGAGAGGTCGTTGAGTTGGTGGAATCTCAAAAAGAAGCTTATCTAGCTTCTCAGCCTCTCTCTGATGACGGCGATTCTACGGGTGCTTCAACCACCATGTCCCGACTGCAAATAAACGAGATGGTCGAAAAGGTAATTTTTTAATTAATATATTTCTTTTTTAATATTGTTTACTAACTTTAAATATTTTTGTAGGCGGTTCCTAAAAGGAAAGAAGGCTATTTAGTTGGGTTGGTCCGCCGTGTTTCTTTGTATCCGACTTCTTTTTCGCAAGTTCCATATGCCGATCCCATGATTCTAGAGCTGTTACACAGCAGAGATGAACGGATTGTGGCATTGGAGAAGCAGAATGCCACAATTCTTGCTGAGTTAGCAGATTCAAGGAAGACCAACGCCGAGATAATGGATAAGTTAGATCGTTTGTTTCCTTCCAGTTCCTAGTTTTTTTGTGAATTTTAAAACTTTCTCAATGTTTCTTTTTTTTTTTCTATTTCAGTTTGTATGAATTTTTAAATTCTATAATATTTAATTTTAAATTTCGGATTTTATTTATTTATTAATATTTTAATATTAGAAAAAATTGAATTTTTTAATATATTTAAAAAATGCACTATTCTGACGAATTAGGGTTCGTCGGCATATTCCGACGACTTTAGTTCATCTGAATATACCGACGAACCATTTTCGTCGGTATATTCCGACGAACTGAAGTCGTCGGAATATACTGACGACCTTGGTTCATCGGAATCTAGTGTTTCCGATGAACTCTGTCCTCGGAAGCTGTTGTCGAACTTTCGTCGGAAGTTTGTCAGAATGTGGTTTCTCGGTATTCGTCATAATATCGTCGGAAGCACTGACGAAATTCCGACGAATTTTTTTTTCGACAAAATAATACCAACGACCATTTTCGTCAGAATATGCCTATTCCGACGACATTCTAACGAATTCGTCCGTCGGTATCCTCCTGTTTTCTTATAGTGGAACGAACCTCTTGCTGTAACTACAGTCTAAGAATATGTGTTGATGAAATTCATTCATCGTGCTGCAGAAGAGACATGAAGGAGAGACTGCCAGACTCCAGCTCGTCATCCTATCTCGATATTGACAAGGTTAATTAGGCTAATAACTAAAGATTATTAAGCTCTACGTCAACACAAAGATTTACTTCGTTGTAATTCAAAAAATAAGATTTATCAACACAAAGCTCTACCTATTAAATCATTTGAAAATTCAGTTTGCCCCCACAAAATTCTATTCTAGTAAGACAAAAATTTCCCTACTCTACTAGTCTAATTTCTTTTCACGATTGTAAATGGGACTCATGTTTAATTACATTAAATGATGATTGGTCCATATTGTATATTTTAGATGCGTGAGGCCTCGATTAGTGCAATGAGATGAAAAAAGCGATGCGATGGCTGTGGAAGCTGTAGGTTCTCATTAAAATTTTTAATAAAGTGATTGGTAGAGCAATAATAGTATACAAATTTTAAATTATCATAAAAATTAGTACGTAATATATTTATTTTAAAATAATATATATTAAGAATCTATTTGTTATTAAAATAATGAATATTATTTAATTATACAATAAATTTAAATGTGAAATATTATTATCTTTAAAAAAATAATTGTAAAAAAAATTATTTAAAATATAAATTTATTTTTGGATATAAATAAATTTTTTGATATTATTAAAGAAAATAAATTAATTACATATAATTTATATATAAATTATAATTATTTATTTATTGGTAGAACAGTGAATGATTCATATATAATATTATCATAAAAATTAATATATGACATATAATTTATTTATTTCTAAATAATATAGATATTTTTATTTTATAATATATAATAAATATATATATATATATTATGCTATGTTTTTATTAAAAATGAATGATATGCATAATTATTATATAAATTATATTATATTTTAAATTTGAAATATTGATCTTTTAAAAATTTAAATTTTTATCCTAGCTTTTATTTATAAAAATATAAATTAATTTTTTTGATTATAACATAATTTTTATATTATTAAATAAAAATAAATTTATTATTTTTAAAAAAATATATTTTTTAACTGCAAATGTTCTACCAAAAGCTTCATATAAGAGCATTGTGCAAATAGCATCTGGAGGGCATTAGCATTTTGCAAATGATTTTCTAAATGCTTTTGTGATTAATGTTGATGGGATAATAACGAGCATAATACTTATGCTATGCCAATCAAACCCGTAGTCTAATTTCCTTTCACGATTATATGACTCATGTTTAAATTACAATAAATGATGATTGGTCCATATTGTAGGTGAAATGATTTAAAAAATCTACAATCCAATAGTCATTAATGAACGTAGTCTAGAGTATAATGAAGACTATTAAAATCATATCTTCTCACTAAATAACAACACAGTGATGAAGTTAAGAAAAAACACCATTCTCACATTTGTTCATTTATTAAAACCTTATAATCTAGTGAAAAAAAACCCCAACATTTCCAAGAAAAAACATACACTCCTAATACTAGAAACTGAATAGAGTATGATAAACATATGGATCAAATATATATCTGTTAATGATATAAAATTTCTTCAACGGTTCATGTAATAAAAGTTAACCATCAGTTAACTTGACAAGTGATATAATTAGGACTATTAATTTGACTGGTTTCCCAGCTACCACCCGCAAACGCAGCTTTTGCGGTTGGTAGCGGTTGACAGCGTTTCAAACAATCATACAGACCACTGCAAATCGCTTCAAACCGCTCCGAACCTCTTCAAATCAAAAGTTGGTTCCAGCTAGCATTTGCGGTTGCGGGCGATTGCGGTTGGATACAAAAATATAAAATTATTTTTTCTAAATATTTTAAATTTAAAATTAAAAATCAAAAATGTAAATATTATAAATATAAATATATACACAATTTATATATTAATTTAAATTCACAAACAGTGTCATAATTTGTTTTATAAAAACTTTAAACTATCTATTCATGATTATAATTTTTTAAAACTTAATATATATACATTTATAAAGATATACACATATATAAAACGAAACAAATTATTCTTTAAAATTTTTAATATAAATCTCCAAAAATATATATTAAAATTATATTTTCAACTAATTAAAAAATTAAATAAATAGACATAATATTATTATTAATCATATTATATTAATAATTATTATATTTTATCACAATAGTATGTTTTTATATTTTTATAATGTTATAATATGTTTATATTGGTAATTTATTATTAAACCGATGCAATATCGCATAATCAACCAGTCATAAACATCCCGCAAACGCAACAATTTTCAAACGTTATACCAGTCATACAAAACGTAACATAACGCTTGAAACCGCAACCATCCGCATCCTCAAACTCCCGCAGCCGCAACCGCAACCGCTGCGTTTGAACCAGTCGGGCCCTATGTCATCAAAAAAAAAAAAGCTAGATCGCACATCTCAATCCTATGAAAATTTTGCTTTGTTTAATAAAAAGAAATAATCATAATATTGATTTCATAACTAAACAAAACCATTAAAACAGGAAAGATTAGTTTATTGCACTATTTTGAACTTCGCAATGTAAATTACACACAATTGACTTTATTTTCATCGATCGACTTGACAACAAACAAGTCATACAGTAAAATAAAACCTAACTAAAATTCATAAAGGAGATAAGAATAGAAAAGTAAACCTATATAGTTTTTTTTTTTTGTCTCTGACGTAAGTTTTGAAATCTTTTGATCCGTAGCTTTTCTAGGGTGCAGAGAGCAACGTCATTATGGATGACAGGACGACCACTAGACTACCTACTTTTGGTAGACCTATAGTGTTTCTCCATGTTTTTTGTTAGAACAAACCTTGACAGTTGTTACCTGTATTTTTACCCTGTAAAGACACATCAATGAGATCTTCTTGATCGTCATCATATTGGACCAAGCCTTGATCATCAAATAACCATTCCTCGATCAAAGACAACGAGCCATGATCATCAGTAGTAGCATTAGTAGTTGCTTCCGTGTCAACGTTTGGTTTGCTCTCACCTTTAAAAATACTTGTCTCCGTCATCAAATTCAACTTCTCATCAACCGATCCAGATTCTGAATTCGTTGAGAACAGAGAGTGATGATCAAGAACGCCTCCTTCACCGGTGCTTGAGCTCCGGTTGTTGGAGAGTGATGAAGTGTTGGGCACTGAAGAAGATGAGCTTGTCCAGTTATGTAGTAACTTAGAGATGTTATCTGTGCTTGAGGCATAAGTAGCGGTGGCAGAATGATGAGGCTTTGGCGAGCCGAGATCAGGAGATATCGATGAAGTTGGTTGGTCAAGTGATAAGGCTTGCAACAAGGCTTGTTTGGCCATGTTGATGTCTGTTTGAAGCTTTTTCTCCCATTGTCCTTTGTTGGCGATCCTTTTGTTGTTGGTACATATGGTGTTGTTGTTATTACAAGACGACATCTCTGTCATATCGGTGTTGTCTTCGTTGGTGATACCATTTTGACGCTGCAGCTGGAGTTTCTTTTTCAAATGAGTGTTCCAGTAGTTCTTGATATCGTTGTCGGTCCTCTGAGGTAGATATGATGCTATGGCCGCCCATCTAATTTTCAAAGACGATATCCAATTAAATTTTTAAAAATTGGAAATGAAATCAATAAATGGATCTTTAGAGTATGCTTATTGAGAGATTTCATCCCAATTCTCAAAATATTTTTTTTGAAACGATTTTAGTTCTCAAAATATATTAAAATAGAAATATTATAAATTATTTAGTTAGATGAAAATCTCTCAAAAAAAAAATCGAAATATTTAGGTGAAGGATTTTCATCAATTTTAAATACTCACAATTAAATTATAATGTTTTTATATATTTACATATATATATATATATATATATATATATATATATATATATATATATATTTGCAATGGCGGACCCAAGATCCTTTTTAACATGGGTAAAAAAAATTAATGGGCTTTTAAATCACTAAAAATGGTAAAAACAAGTGTCAGCTAAAGGTCGAACTGTGGTTTAGGGGTGTCACCTTTGAAGAATATGCCAGCTGACCTATCAAATCTTATTGATTTCTATTTAACAAATCAACATTTTATATTTAAGAGGTGGCAGCTACACCACCGTTAATATATGTGGGTCCGTCTCTGTATATTTGTATTGAGAATTCTATCTTGAAAACTTTCCATTGGAAATGATCTTAGATCATTAACAAATAGATATCTTGAAGATTAAGATAAATATAATATTAAGTTTCATTAAATTAATTAAAAACCAGTTAGAAGTGAATGGATAAACTCAGATTAGTTATAGTTTTTCTGGGATTCATCTCACCGTTATAAGATTCTTTTAACATCTATCAACTTTGAATACAATTATAATATATATATATATATATATTAATATTGAAATGAATAAATTCAGTTACCTGTTCCCCAAAAGAGCTTGGAGGTGGATGATCGTTTTTTCTTCATGCTGAGTAAAATTACCTCGTTTGATCCCGGGACGAAGGTAATTAGTCCATCTAAGTCTACAACTCTTGCTGCACCTTAGTAAACCTGAAAACATATATACATGTATATTTTATATATGCATGTAAGTAAGCTATAAGGATGGTTTAATGTAAATAAGAAAAAGAAATGAAGATAAAGACCGGTGTTTTTAGGAACAGATCTCCAGTTTCCAGGGCCATGTTGTTGGATATAAGAGACCAAGATTATGTCTTCCTCGGGAGTCCATGGTCCTTTCTTCACCTCTATCTTCTCGCAACAAGGTGGTCTACCCATATCTCTTGATAGTCTCCTCTGTTTCTCCTCGTTCTTTCCCTCTCTATTATATAAACGCAGGTATAGTGGTGTGTGTAAGCTATATAGTAACTAGTAAGACTCCAAGATTGGATTTTTGCAAAGAGGGTCTTCTTCGAATGTCACCTTGGACTTGTAAGAGTCTTCGTTTTGATCCTCTTTGTTGTTTGTTTATTACAAGGGAGGTTTCACTAAAGAGTTTGGATGTTAGAGAGAAAGACGAGCGTCTAGGTCACATGGGTCGATTTTTGGATCTAAGTGCATTGAAATAAAGACACACCATACACATATTTAAACCGAATTGAGCGCTAGCACATGAATTACAGTTTTTATTATTTCTTTTCTTATAATTTTAATTTATTTTTGTCTTTATCATCTGAATATATGAAAAATCTTATACTATAACTTTTATATTTAACGTAACCCCTAAAAGTAAAATAAAAATATTGAAAAAACAAATAAATCCTCTACGTGTCTGCTGATCCCAAAAACAAGTCTTTGATTTAAGGGAAAATAGTCAATAGAGACAGCGACGAGCATTTACTCATTTTCCTTTGCTTCTTTAAAAAGTCATCCCATCCTCTTCTATTTATCTATCTCTCTCTTCATTTACGTGGCACTACTAATCAAAGGGTTGGCACTGCACTTACGAGTATAGTATTTACTTACCGATTATATAGGTGAGATTAAGATATGTTTAATAAGTGCTGAGAACAAGCCCATCTCGTGTCTTTCTTTTCCTCGTGAAATTGGTAGCCAGGCGCCAGTAGTGTCCAAACTAGAGAACTTTATACAGACTCACTTCACCAGACGACTTTTATACTAACCCAAACACAGTAACAAGAAGAAAAATGTACACTAATGAACCTTACAATCCTTCCATATTTTAACAGATGAATTTTAGGATTATGTATATATAAATTAAAGAAACATTTAATTTTCTATATTTTTAAACAAAACATCATTAATTATTTAATTATTAATAAATTTTACACAGAAAATTAAAAACATCATCTAATATAGAACAAAGAAAATTCTCTAAAGCGTCAAGTCAAGTTTAAGAAAACGGATGGAAGTACGTCACTAGAAGCTCGTACGTCAACATTTCATTATAAGCCAACCTCCAAGTGATCATTTGCCCTTTCTTTTTTGAAAATATATACAACAAATTTTCACCTGTTACTTGTTAGTTATATTATTATACCTATAAATTTATAGATTTGCATGTTAATTGATAATGGTACGTATACTGCGTTTTCTTAAGATCATCCATCTAGTACAGTGTAACTAAACTATGTTCAGATAAATGATAATATTTTTATATTCTTGATAGTTATGATATCATCACGCATTAACTGATATATTGCATGTTTCTTTCTTTTTAGTAATCTAGGAATATCTTAGATTTATGAAAGAGTCCATACTAATCCCAATGGAAAGTGCAACATACACATGGATCCTCTGGATCTTTTTTCAGATATTCAAATGAAATCTAAAGTATGGTTCCATATCCACGAGATCATACTTCTTTAGTGTTGGGTAATTGTTTTGAATCCAAGACGTTGTTAGTTAATCTAATCTAGATCAATTGTGTTGGACCTGTTGGTTGCTTGTCTAAAGAATGGTATCATAACGTCCACATTTACTCTTTGTTTATAAAAGAAAAGAAAAAACTTTCATCAACGTTTACTTTTCAACTGACATTTTATAACACTACATCCTTTGATGTCTAGGCGACATCAAATTCAATGGTACGACGATTTATAGTTTAGTTACTGTTCTATTTTAGTTTCTTTCAGCTATAGTATATTTTGGTGGGGGGGTGGGGGGGGGGGGGGACGTCGGGATCGAAATCTTGACTAGTCCTAAAATCTATTGAAAAGCTGAGTATGCATGCTATATATTTAAGATATTACGACGTCATCACGTTAAAAGTTGTTGAATCACGGTTTGGTTCATTAACGTTTAGGATGCAAACATACAGTACTAATATACATATATAATGTCCAAACTTTTTTGTCATGAGCTACTCAAATCTAGGTTTTCTTAAAAAGGTATGAAGAGTTTGGATATAGATCCTAATTTTCTCTCTAACCAAAGTCAACATGTACAAATACTATAAACATTGCGTAAAACAATACTCAAATCAAAATTTTGACATATATATACACACACACATTTTATATATATATATATATATATATATAAACATTAAAACATCATAATACAAAAATTCTTTGTTTATTTGTATTTGAATTTCTAAAGAAAATTTATTACAAAATACACAAGTTATTTAATATCCTCTAGGAAAATACAAATTCTCATGATTCTCCAAATAAGAATACGATTTCGGCAGTAACTGTAACTGGTGAATTAAAAAAGGAATGAATGTAATACAATGGAATGGAATAAGAGGAATGGAATGCAGTAGAAAAATGGAATGGAACCATTCCATTTATTCATTGACAAATTTATTTTGGAATGATTTACTTTGTATTTTGTGTAATTCTTTTTGGAATTGATTGAATGAGCATTCCATTCCATTCATGTTAACTGGTAAATTTTTTTGTGAAATTAATGGGATTGATCATTCCAAATCATTCCATTCTAAAAATAGTCAATCCAGTTGCAACCGAAGAAAACAATTTTTCCATTTATTATACAAACTAACAAATCCTCTTTTTCCAAATAAGAGGTGTTTTCTCCGTGCTCCACCAATTCTAGACGTCTCAGTTCTCTATTGAATTTCTATTTTCAGATTTGTTTTGTTTTCTCTTGTTCTTTTATATGCATGGTTCAGGATATAAAGTCGTTTTTTGGCGACAACGATTAATTTTTAAACAGACACACGACATTTGATTTGTAATGAAATAAATGTGCGTTGGTTCATTTAGATGATTTCTTGCAATTTTGTTAGGTGAAGTATCAATCGTACAGCCACACAACCTAGAAATAATTAGTTAATTAGTTCACACTTGAAACTGATGTTAACGTCATTATAAAAATTTAACAATTCATAGCCACGAAAAAACTATTATATGTGTACATAACAACGAAGAGGTGAAACATCAATCAGTATCCAATTCATCTTTAAAAAAAATTTGGAACACGGCACTACGGCAGTCATTAATATTCTGATTAGGAGTAGTCATACAAGGCGTAATTAATGGGTTTGCTTTTGTGACAAACATAAGCGTAATAATGGGTTTGCTTTTGTGACAAACATAAGCCTTCGCTTCCGAGCTTGTTTCTTTTCGACTCTTGAGAGACGGTTTCTCGGAGTTTAGCATCGCCCGCATATCCAGGACTAGAAATTTGTGTGCGGATTCTCTCGCTAAGGAGGCGAGACGTAGTGGTACTCTGTTTTCCCATATAGATCAGACCCAGACGGACAGAGCGTCTCTTCGGAACGACTCAGATCCGCCTACCACTTGATATTAGAAGATGGCGTCGACAAAAAAAAAAAACTATAACCAGGTCGTATATTACAACTAAAAAAGCTGACTCATGAGTGAACATGTTGAAACTTGTAAGAAGCAGATTCGGAATAGTAATTTAGAGTCGAGTTAATGTATGATCATGGCATGAGATGGGCACACGTGGAAGGTCTAGAATAAACGTGAGATCAATGAATTGAAAACGATGGATTATGCCCTTAATTATAATTACCCTACTCTATTCGATTACATTATAAACTCTCCCATCAATTGTCGGGTATAAATTCTCCAACCTTTTGAAAGAGAAGAATAGCTAAAATCTGTAGGTATAGCTACTGAGATAAATGTGTAATAGTAACAGACAGATAGCCATAAAACATACCGACGAAATAGATACAATAGAAAGTATAGCCACAAAACATATTTGACGAAATAGATACGACGGAAATTTATGTATTTAATTTAATTTTCTGCTGAAAACATAAAGTATTGTTGTATCGTTTTTATGCTATTTTAGCTGCATGCACCACTTTCTTTTATAAAAGAAACAGATTAGTAACAGTTAAACCCCACGTACAAGTTACAACCATGGTAAAAACTTTAGTCGTTTTTCTCAAAAGAGAAAATATTAGTCGGCAAATAAACTAATTATATTGGTCCACTATAACTTATAGCAAAGCAATGTGCTAGCTGGCCTAGCAAATAGCAATAACAAAGCTGGTTATTAATAGTTACGTTTTCCTATTATTTCTTACATTATTAGCTAGCGTCTCTTACCATTTGTTGGCTGGTTCATATCCACATGACAATTTAGTTTGTATAGTACACTTATTTGAACTGATATAGTATATGTATTCCATTTTCGGCGAGCAACAACTTAAACTAGGATCTAAAATCTAAATATCAATATCCTGTTTTTTTAGAAACAAAATAAAAAAAAAAATCCTGGTTTATAGCTAGCAATATCTTCAATTTTAATCATGCAGGTCGATCCAAATATGAAAATATTAGGGTTGTTGATTGTTGTCATGTTGACTCTCTCATACTCTTATTATCTGTAGGCTAATTAATATATATAGACTTATTCTTAGGGTTCACCTTCTAGGGTGAACCTACAGATTCATCAACCAATAGAATTTCAATATTTTATATACAGTATCTTTTTAAAAAAGAAACAAAATATTGTCAAACTATATTATATTTTTAAAATAAAATAAAAATAAAAAAACAATAGTAGTTGCAAAAAACAATGATTTTAAAAAATATATATTTTAATACTGTCAGCAAAACACTAAACCTTAAACTCTATATACTAAACCATAAATCCTAACTCCTAAACCCTTGGATAAATCATAAATCCTAAATCTTTGAATTTAAATCCAAGAGTTTAGGGTTTACCCAAGAGTTTAGAAGTTATGATTTAGGGTTTAGGGTTTACTGTTTAGTGTTTTGCTGACTGCGTTAAAAATATTGTTTAAAAAAAAAATTAAAGATCTAGGATTTATCCAAAGGTTTAGGGTTTACCCAATGATTTAGAATTTTGGGTTTATGATTTAATATTTAGTGTTTTGCTGACTGCGTTAAAAATATTTTTTAAAAAAAGAAATCAAAGAATTATGATTTATCCAAGGTTTTAGGATTCACCCAAGGGTTTAGGATTTAGGATTTTAGATTTAAGGTATAGTGTTTTTCTGACGATATTAAAAATATTTTTTTTTAAAAATCATTGTTTTTTGCAACTACTATTATTTTTTATTTTTAATTTTAAAAACATAATATAATTTTACAATATTTTGTTTAATTTTTTAAAAGATACTGAATATGAAATGATGAAATTCTATTGGTTGGTGAACCAGGTTAATAGAACATATGATGAATCTACTATAACATATGGCAATAGTAGGCTAATAGTTTGCATAATAGCAATAGTATTCGTATCACTTTATGGATTCGAAGTCGAACCTATATAATACATGTTTTTTTTAAGAAAGGGTTTGCTAAATGCATGTTGTTGTGCAAAATAAAACTGACGTACGTAATATCGATCAACGTTTAACGACGCATTGTTTTTCTTTTTTGAATAAAGTTTAGTTGCGTCTACCACAGACGAAGGCATATATAGACGTACCGACATAAGCAAGCAGCGAATGAAGCGGTACGTAGTCAACGCATATCCATATATGGTGTAAGAGCATCATCATTGTTTAGATACTCATTTGAGTTTCTCCAAAATAAAATTTAAAGTTAATAAAATAGAAACCCTTAAATTCAATCAGTTAAACTATCATATATTCATACCGTACTCTGAACAATGTTTTATTTTAGCAAAGATAAGAAAATGATAGCAAATTGGTGATCATTTGAGGTAGATAAAATTTTAACACAAACATGTCAGAACTATCAAAACGGAAGATCTTACAGATTTAATAGATACATGTAAAGAAATATGCATAACGGACGAGTCTATTCATGGTCACATGCTATACCCTGTACGTGTCAGTTGCTCAAAACAGGATCGTTTGTTTATGTGTTGTAATTGTCATGAAATATTTATTATTGAAGAGACTAATTAAGGTCATCTACAACTATATACACATTATCTCGAGCGAAATGATGATGCACTGATCAACATCTATCTATCTATATATATAAAGTTGAGTTTTCTCCTTCCAGAACGCGCCACATAGGATGCCACGCCGAATTGTTCGCCGTCGCCATTCAGCCGTCATTCCAAGATCCAAAATACAGTACTTTGTTAAACGAATATATCTCTTCGCATTTCCGTATATACAAGTAGTCTGTAACTGACACTTTAATGCATATCAATAAGCGCTTGTGTATACAAAGAGATCCATTGCAGCCACTACATACGCTGGTAATATTTTAAGATTTTTTTAAAAATAACTTTTAGTTATATATGGTCACGAGATAAAACAGAGGAAAGGTTGGACTTGCACACAGATAGTGGAATAACATAAGACGTCGTCATCGTTGCTCAGTTACGAGCGCATCTAACATTACCGACGCAGCATGTGGCTCGACATCGTGTTCATACTGCTTATGTATCTTTAAAACATCCAAAAGTTAGTTTTTAGATCATTGCAAAGTATTCTTCTTCAGATATTATATGTTTGTTAGTATTGATTGTATAGGATGTTTAGGCATATATATTAGACAACTATATTTACAAATACAAAGTAGTACTTGATTTCTATTAAATATTGTAATTCTGGATTAGACTAAAAAGAAAAAAAGTGTGCTTATATAGGAAAATTGCATATGGAGATTATACGGAGATTATTATGATTTTGAAACTAAAACAAATATATAGGAAAATTGCATATTTTAGATGCGAGTGCAATTTATATCAACCGGATTTAGTTTAGAGTGCAACATTATCGTCAAAAAACTTTTGAATAGAAATTATATTTTTATCCATAACCTTGATAATTTAAGTTTTATAAAAAAATTTAAAATTTATGTACATTATTTATTTAAATAATTTTTAAATTTTATTTTTTGAATTTAAGAAATATTATATCACTTTTTTATAAATATATTATTAATTTTAATATTTAAAGATTTGATGAAATAATTTATAAGAAATGTCTGTTTTTACTATCAATTTGAGATGTTAATATATTCATATTTTAGATTTACGAAGAAAAAAATGCGCTTATATAGGAAAATTGCATATGGAGATTATACGGAGATTATTATGATTTTGAAACTAAAACAAATATATAGGAAAATTGCATATTTTGGATGCGAGTGCTATTTATATGAACCTGATTTAGTTTAGAGTGCAACATTATCGTCAAAAAAAAAATTTGAATAGAAATTATATTTTTATCCATAACCTAGATAATTTAAGTTTTATAAATTTTTAAAAATTTTATGTACATTATTTATTTAAATAATTTTTAAAATTTATTTTTTGAATTTCAGAACTATTATATCACTATTTTATAAATATATTCTTAATTTTAATATTTATAGATTTGATGAAATAATTTATAAGAAATGTCTGTTTTTAGTATCAATTTGAGAAGTTAATATATTCATATTTTAGATTTACAAAGAATTTAAATACAAATATCAAAAATACATATAATTATTCTATTAACTAACCTGTACTATAGCGTAATAAAATAATTTAAAAATAATATTTAGTTTAATATGTATTTTTTGCTGATTTATAATATTTTTTGAACAGAATAATATATGGTTGTATAAATTCTGTTTGTACATAGTATTTTATAGCCAGATTAAAAATTTATGTAAGTATAAATATATAATCATCAAATCATAGTACTCCGTTTATTTGATGTGCTTTAAATTTGTTTTAGTTTATCTTTAGCAGCTTACTGACATAACATAAAGTAAAAATAAATCCTCAAATATAACATAAATATCAAAAAAAACAATAAGTATTAATAGTAGCAATTAATGACATTGTCCTAAATAACTACAAAATATATTCGACTAAGATTACCTCAAAGTTAAAACCTTATTCTCCACTGTAATAGATACCCTGACATAAGAAAAAAATTCTGGTATTTGAAAACTCAATCTCATTCTCTCAACATAATCACACTTACAACCAAGTGAACATATAAGAAAATTTACATAAAATTATATATTTCATAAAAATCGATACATCGAATCCCGCGCGTAGCGCAGATGTGCCCTAGTTAATTAGTAAAATAAACCAAAGTAACCTTCTTAATACATATTGCGCTCCGTAAAACCAGCTAAAACTTGTCAACCTCAAGCACCAAATCATTGATTTTATGTGAAATAAGTCTCTTTTATTTTTGGATGGGTAACTATGTAAATTATTAATCTTATATATATATCTATACTATTAAAGCTGAAATACAAAATTGAAATGTCTGGAAACAAGAATAATAGATTAAATAAAGATTGTTTGAAAATATGGATAGTAGATTAAATACTTCCTTTTATTTGCATATTTAGCTTTTACATATATAATAAATTAATTACTTCTTTTGTATTTCTTTCTTATTTGCAGATTCTGCCACTTCATTTAAAAGCAAATATTTAAATTAATTAATTATAGTGAGAAAAAATACAAAAAAACTTAATTTATTAATATAGATGTTTTCCGATCTGAAAAAGGAATATAATCAGTTATGCTTAATCGATTTGAAATCATAATTTCCCAGAAATAATTACATGTAAAAAGCTAATCTACCGTGATTCTCTACAAATCTAACATTCCAATTTAGATTTTTATTCATTTTTATATAAAATAATCTAACCCAATTCTTTAAATAATTGACATATTAATTTTTATATAAAATAAAGTGAATTACAATATTTTTTATATAAAAAAAAGAAATAGGGTAATATATAAATTAACTCAAAAATATGACTAAGTTGTTTAAGGTATATAACTTTGTAAAACTATTACTAACGTGTTTACGGTTCACAACATTACACCGACACTCCCTTACATAATACAGTGATTTAACAGTTTACTTAATTGGTAAAACCGGAACCATTATATTATAATTTTTGAAATATTTATATATATCAGAAAAAAATACCTGTCCAGTTGGACGGGTTATGATCTAGTAAATTATTAAATTTTAAACAAATTACTAGAGTTTGATCCGCGCTTTCAAAGCGCGGAATAGTTTTTTTTTTGTTATACTGTTATGTAATGTCTTATATGTTTGTTTAATGTCCGAGATTAGTTTCAATCTTAAAAGTTTGCATTTTGATGATTATAATTGTGACATTAGATATTTATAAGTTCATTTTTCGCCTCCATATGTTTTTTGTTATGTGGTATTAATGTTTTAAAACCAGATTATGATACGCGATTTATATTTATTCATTCGATCGTTAATATTTAAAATCGAGAGTTTAAATAAAACAATGAATATTGCTAAAATTTAAATTGTTGTATGTTTTGTATGAGTTAATATTGCTAAAAATTAAATTAAACTAATGCCGATGTGTTATATCCGAACCCGATCCATACTTAAAAATTTATCGTAATAGGACCTAGTAGGTGATTTAAATTAGAACCAAAATTCAAAATACCCAACCCGTATTCCAACAGGTACGTGAATGGTCAAGCATAAATTGAAGTGTATTTTATGTTTTCTTCAATTAGTTTTATATTTGAAAAATATTTTACCTATTTATTGGAGTAACCCATAAAACTATACACATAAAAATATCAATAAAAATATAATAACATGTTCCATCATATCATTAAATATTAATAGTAACTAACTATTAATATTTATTTTATCAAATATATATATATATATTTAATTTTAATAGTATGTATATAAGAATTACATTATTATGTATTTCATGCGTTTGTATTAAAGTACTGTTGTATATTTATGAATTAGTAGGTATATAATTTTTTATCTCTAAATAAAAGATAATAGATTGTTTACTTCAATTTAGTGAGTTTATAAATTTTATTCATTATTTTAAAAAATAATATATTAGTTATTTCGTTCCTTAATTTTAGGTTAGAATATATATTTAATAATAATTAAGTGAAGTATAAATAGATAAATGTATTAAGTTACTTTATATTTATTAACTGCTATAGTAATTTAATTATGAATATAAAATATGTATATATAATTATTATGGAGATGTTATTTCTTATTTTATAAATAAAAAATGAATTAATATTCTTTATTATTATTATAGCTGATATTAGTTACAAATTTTACTATTAAAAAGTAAATATTAAAAAGAGATGTATATTTAAGTTTTAAATAAAAAAGATATTAAAATATATTATTAAAATGCAATCTTAAAAAAGATATTTGAGAATATCTTTTTGGATATCTTGTTTTGAAATATTAAAATAATAGGTTAGATATGGAATATATATAATTATAACTAAATATGAGAAATAATAGGAAGTTAAATAAATGTTATGGTCCAACATAGATTATTTGTAAGTAGATAAAAAGTTCTTCTGTTTTAATAGCATTGATTAACTAGCGGTGTGCAAAATGCATGAGAACTTTTAAAAAAATTCATGAGCAAGTCCAAAGGAAATTAAATGTTGATTTGAGACCCATAACATGTTTTAACAAAAATATTTGATACCCATAACTTGCTGCCTACAAAACATTATATGAAATCAAATCATATGAAAGACAAACTATTTGTTTCGACTAATATATAATTTTCTATGGACTATACCGTCTATAAGTGACAACAAACAGTCGAATGTGGCTTTTTTCCTATTGGTTCATACTAGTTGTCTATTACTAGTGTACTACTGCCGTGTTACCACTGAGTTTAAATATGGGAAAATGTGGGCAAGAAAGATAGTTCAAATTCAACATTATCAAAGTTTGTCCACATATATTTTAAAGCACGTCTCTATTGAATTAGTAAATGACAAAATCAAATGCCTCACGAAACATGTGGTATGTGGATTTATGGTTCAATGTGGATACATTCCAGAAGAGTCCAAAATAAAATACCATAGTTTTGTTTTTATTTCCAAACAATACTATAGTTGTTTTTAGTTCTCTTGCTAAAGCGCAAGCTTTTGGTATTTTCTATAGGCTAACTTTAAGTTTTTTTGGCGGTAACTCTGAAAATATATAAGCCCATTTTGAAAAAAAAAACCTTTGAAAATAGAACAAATAAATAAAACAACCTGTTATTTGATATTAGATTTTTGATAAATATATAGAAATATCGCACCTTAAAATATTTAAAACGCAGTACAATATGAAGACAGAAGCAAAATAAACTATCGATGCATATGCTTTTCATCTTTTTCGGTATGAAATATGATTTTCATCTTGATTAACTAAAAAGTTTTATGAGAGTCCCTTGATCCAATAGTCAAATATTTAGAAGCTTCTATCTCAAATTTACGGTTTCGTTAATTTCAATAAGTTTTTTTTTCTAGTAAGCAAAAAGGCTTTTGTTGCAGATTAATTGATATAAAGTTATAACAAAATTTAGTAATGTGGTAGGTAGAGTTGTTTCTGTGCTCTCGATTAGTGCAAAAAGTTATATATGTTGAATATATTTTATAGGTAAAACCATTCATTACGAATTTATGTATTGCAAAAATAAATGCATAGAAGTTATTATTTGAAAAGTTGTTCATTATAGTCATATATATATTTATATCAGATTATCGAATCATGTACACTAAAATTAGTTATACAAAATCATAGGAAATTTTTTGACCGTTTTAAATATTATTTTAAAATTTTATCCGATTATAAATATTATAGACGTATAAGAAAACTTTATAATATTAGGAATTTTCTGATATAGATAGTGAGAAATACAAAAGTAAAGTATATAAAAGGGTGCATCGATTTTTGGATATATTATGTATTCAACTGAGAATTTTAGGTGATTTGTATTAAAATGATAAATCCACTTTTATTCAAATATACATTTCAAAAATTTATTTAAAATCCATTGTTATTGACTTGATATTTCATAAAGTATTATTAAATTTACTATTATTGAACATAATTTAAGTTATGGAATTTTAAAGTCTTAAGGTGATTTTAGGATGATTGGGTGGAATTTTTTAGCTAAAAAATTAAAATCCAAATCTCATGGTTTTAGGTGATATTCTAGAATATTTTAACAAAAATCATCTAGATCTCTGCAACTTATTGAAATCATCTAAAATCCTAATAAAAATCATCGAAAACATCCCTAAATGTAAATTGGCCCATGGAAGAGGCCTAAGAAGTCCACGTCGGCTAAATGCATGGCATGCGATTAATCTACGTGGCACGTGGGATGATCCCAAGATTCCCAACTCACCAAACTTTTGTCTATGGTATAAACTAAAGTGCTGCTTTCAAGTTACCATCAGAATCCACAAGGAAATGGATACTTCCTTCTCTTGTTTTAAGTTGCAATTTTTTTTGTCAGCTTTCAGTTGCAGTTACAAAAGGAAAAAAAATTGAAACGAAGAAAATATTGAACAATAAAATAATGAATTATTGCAGAAAGTTAATTCAGGTTTTTAAGTATGAAAGAAATTTCTATAGATCAAAGTCCTGAATGAAAATACATCCTAAATACGTGAGAGGTGTCTTTATTTTTTTTTTTTTTGAATAAGTGAAATTTAAATTTGATGTTAATATAGTTATAGTTTTATTTTTTAAACTAGCTACATATTCGTGAGAGGGTGGATAGTGGACCACATCTCTCAGCTGATTTTCTTCAGAAAGAATCGGCAAAAATCCATTTCTCTTTCACCAGCTATGTTACCTGTCAATAATCAAAATGGTGTGTGTAATTTGCAGTAAATTAAAAACTTGAATTTTAATTAAACTTTGTTTAAGTTGGATTTTCTTGACGTCAAATAAAATTTTCTTAACTGACTACTATTAGACATTCGTCTCGGCATAAGTTCAAAAAAAAAAAGTTGGATTTTTTAAAAAGTTCAAAGAAAAAGTTTTGTAGTAGAGTTCATCCTCCAAGTTTGCAATAAGTTGAAGAGCTCTTGAGCAACAAGAGAAGGGTATTCTTCTTGCCCCTTCAACCTCCACAAATTTGCTAACTTGTTTGGCTCCTCTTTATAATAATATTAAAGAATCTAAAGTAGAATCATGAAAAAGACAGCTAGCTTGATAGTTTTTTTAAGATAAATGAAAAGTCTCTCTTCCAAGAAGCTATGACTCTGTGTCATAGTTGAATTTATTTTTGTAAACATACTCTAAGCAAAATTTAAAGAATAATGAACTCATAAACCCTAATTAGAACACATGAAAACATTAAAGAAACCAAAACTTTAATTGAATAATGTACTCATAAACCCTAATTAGAACAAATCACGTATACACATTAAATAAATTGAATTTTTGTTCTTTTTTTTGAATGAATGCTAAATTTTATTCAATAAAAAAACCCTTTTGTACATTATACAATGCGACCTTCAACAAATAAAAGTTTATACTATTCCTCTCCAAGCTACTTCTATCTTTATATATCTGGTCTAGTAGAGAACCAGTGCTGTAAACCTCCATCCAATCTATTATCTCCAGCTCTTTGAGTCGAAAGGAATCTATTTCTGACGCTTCTATCAATCATCCTGATCATCTTATTTGAAGGCAGTGAAGCCTCTCCATGTCTTCTACCAATCGAAGCTTGAAAAACATATTTTCCTTTGAGCGTATTTGCAGAATAAAGAAAAAATGACTCAATTTGCCCCTATCAGAAAAAATCATTCTAAGTATCCTTCACTTATTCTCAATACCCTTTTCATTTGTCTCTTCCAAATATAACCTTTCTTTTATCTTTTTTTTTTTTATTTTTTTCTTTCACCATTTTCATCTTTTTTTTTTCTTTTCTTGCGTCAGATTTTTCGTGTGGATCCCCTTTCGTTTTTTTTATACTATATTTACTTCTTTTTGTTCGGAAAGTTACAAATCATTTTTGTGGTCTCAATCCCTTTTTGTTTGTTCTTTATTATTTAATTTTATCACTTTTTTGTGAAACACATCTATGAATTATATTTCATTTTGCATTAACAAAAAATATTCCCAGAAATAAATGAAATTAATTATAAACTGATATTTTAATTACTAATTAATTTTATTTAATAAACTGTTTTATGGATTAATTTTCGTTTTCCCCATATCATTTTTTCATTATTGATGAGTTTCAAAATCTTCAGATTTAAAATGTCATATTTCAATTCTCTTATTACATTTATGTTTATAAATAGATTAACATTTTGTATAATCTAATATGTAAACAATTTATGTATTATTTTATGCTAGTTTAAATTTTCATAATATATTAAAAATTTTATATTTTCATTATATTATTGAATATGTTCATTATATCAATTAAAACTTAATTTTTATTATAAGAATATTTAAGCAATTAAATACTTAACATATACTGTTTAATCGTAGATTTATATGTAAATTATTATTTTTGGACATTACCAAAGCGACTACTATTACTAAATATGATAATATTTTAAAATGGAAACAAAATACAAATTTAGTGGTTTGATACACAATATATCATATATCCTTCTAAAATTGGCTAGTATTATTGATATCCATGGTGCTATTAAATTAGTGACTACTATTAAGAAAAATTGGATATTACTATCACAATCGATACTTCCTATTCATAAAAATTTTGAGTACTAAGAATTTTTTAAAATTGCTTTGAGTTAGAGTCAGCGAATAATGTAAGATTTACTGAGAATTTTGAAAGATTGAAAATGAGTTTTAAAATTGTTTTTTTCTGGGTTTATTATGTTCGTTTTTGCAGAAATTTTATTTGGAATATAATTAAAATAAAGTGTATATCTTGGTTATTGTAAATAATGTAAGATGTACTGAAAATTCTGAGAAATTGAAAATGTTTTTAAAAACTGTGTTTATGAGATTTAATTATTTTACTTCACTTTGAAGTATAATAGGAGTTTAATATGGTCATAGAATACGATAGTAGTGGTTAATCCGAACAACATCAAAAAGATGTTTCGGTCGTAAATGTGAAATTTTTTATTACATATTTAAAATGATAATTTTTATTATAACTATTATATTTCAGGAAAAATGAAAATTCGTCTTACACAGTCATTTGTTTTGATTATGGATGATACTATATGAAGGATGGGGCTGAAATAAAATGGATCTTGGGAGACGGTGGAGGAGAAGATGAAATTCACGCTATTGTGTTGAAAAAATCAGTGAAAGTGATCATATACTCTCGGTTGGTTGAGCGTATTTGCAGAACAATTAACAAACAAAGAAGAAGTTAGAAGACTAAAAGTATTTCCTCCATAATTTTAACCGATGAAAGGAAAACTGCAACAAACAAGATTTCCATCAGTTTGGATGTATCATACGCAACGACATGGAAAGGAATAAGACAAGCTACTAATCAGTGCGAGGAAGTTTAGAAGAGAGCTTTTCTTTATTATGTTTTCATTGTGTAATCGTATTACTAGGATTATTAGAGTTATTGTGTATAATCAGACTACTAGGATTACTGAGTTTATTGTGTGTTATTCGGACTATTAGGATTACTGGGTTTATTATGTGTAATTTGGATTACTACGATTAATGGGTTTATTGTGTGTAATTCGGAATACTATGAATACTGGGTTTATTATGTGTAATTTGAATTACTAGGATTACTGGGTTTATTGTGTGTAATTCAGAATACCAGGATTACTTGGTTTTATGTATAATTTGAAACCCTTATATATTGCAAGTAGTACGTATATTTAACTCATATATTATCTATTAGTAGACTATGTATATAATAAATAAGACTATTAAAACTATTTAAATGATTATTTTCTGTAGTTTTAGAAATATTTATCATTTTCCCAAAATAATCCTTGACTTTCATGGTTGTTGTGTGAATCGTAAGACTAGAGTAAGAAGAATCTATAAATATACGCATTTCTGGTAAAATATTTATGTAATACTCTCCCTAAATGATATTCATTGTATAAAATCATTGGTTTTACTATCAAATATTTTATTTAGACATGGTTTTACTAATAAAACTTAAAATTTGCCAAAATATTACTATATGTAAGGTACTATTACTACAACCTTGACGATTACCAAGAATTACTAAGTGATTTAAACGAATTTTATATCTGAAATAATCGAACTGAACCGGAACCGAACCGAATGGATATCCGAATATATAAAAATATTAGTTATATATACATACAACATAACTAAATATATATTTATAACTTAATAATTTATTAAAAGAATCCAAAAATATTTGAAGATAACTAAACTATATAAATTCTGAACTACCCAACTATCCAGATACTTTTATCCGAAATATCCAAAGTAATTCAAAATATCCTTTTTTATCTAAATCATCCTAATCATTTGATATTTTATCCTAAATAACTGATATTTTACCCGAACTATCCGAACCGAATTCGAACCAAATGAGAACCGAATTTTTTTCAGGTATTTTCCGTTTCCCAGTTTTACTATCCAGATCGAATCGAACCCGAAACTATCCAAACTCGAACCGAATCCGAAACTATCCAAACCGAACCAATATATTAAAAACTAATATATTCTATAAGAATTTTGTTAAATACTTTTAACTATCTCAATTCAGGTTAAATGTATCAAATAAAATACACAATTCAAACACATGATGCAATGTAATCATACCTGATAAAACGTTTTCAACAGGATTATGCATTTTACCTATAGTTTGACATTATTACGCTTTGTGATTAGGGAACTCCGGTTGACACTTTGGCAAGTGGAATCAGTGACACTCAGGGGACTCCGGTTCAAACTAATATATTCTATAAGAACTTCGTTTCTTCTTGGTACACACTAGATGTATCTCTTGTAATCTTAATTTTTCAAAAGTAGAAAAACATTCCGATGAATTAAACATAGAACATCAAAACAAGATTCGCCAAAAGCCATTGCAAGAACAATGACCGTCTCTGAAATGGTGGAACCTATTCTTGTCTCTCACGATGATCTCTCTGTCAAAAATCTTGGAGATCATCATAGAAACCTGATGACAATCACCACAAAGACAAACTTTTTATCAAAAAAAAAAAAAAATCACCACAAACTCGAAGGTTCTTCACGATCCTAATAGGGTCATCTTCTTTCAAACTCATTATACCAAACGCAATCGCTGCCTTTTCGCTATGCAGACACAAAGCATCCTCTTTCTCTTCTTGGTCTATGTTAAACATAACCGGGCTTGTGTCTGATTTATACCCAGCAAGTCTCAGCCTCCTCGAGACCTCCTTTCAAAACGCCTCAAGCTCTGTATACCTCGGGTGTGAATTATCTCCGACAAAGAACTCATGGACTTCTCCATTGACCTCCATTAGACTGCACCCTGGTTCCTTCCTAACTCCTCTAGCTTTCATCGACTTTCTAACATGACTAACATTATCCCAATTGTCTGAATCTGCGTAGATGTTTGATAGCATAACATAAGCCCCGTGATTTTTCGTCTCTAGCTCGAGCATTTTTTTAGATGCCAGCACACCGAGTTCAAGGTTCTTGTACATTCTAGATGCGTGGAGCACAAAACTCCAACAGCAGTGTGACGCTTCATGGGCATTTGCTGGATGATACGGACCGCGTCTTCTAAGCGGCCTGCACGAGCATAAAAATCAACCAAGCAGCCGTACTGATCAAGCTGAGGCTCAATCCCAAACTCACTCCTCATGGAATCGAAATGCCTCTGTCCTTCATCTACCAAACCAACCACACTACAACCTCTAAGAACAGAGACGAACGTGACAGCATTTGGAGTAACACCGTCTTGTTTCATGAGCTGAGTACAAGCCGACAAAACCGAGATCATAGAAACCGCGTTGACTTTCACTCCTTCCAACTGCATCAAATGAAACAAGTCCAGAGCTTCCCTTGATTCTCCGACCTGAGCATAGCCAGAGATCATAGCGTTCCAAGCAACCGGGTCTTTCTCCGGCATCTCCTCAAACAACTTCCGTGACCATCGCTGTCCGGCACACGAAATCCGGACAAGGAATCGAGTCAAACACCTTGCGGCAAGAATCCAGACAGCCTAGCTCAGCATACAAGGAAATCAACCTTACTGATGTAAGAAAGTTAGAGAAAAAAAAGAATGTAGAAGGAAGCTCGATTGGAGGCTCGATTTCGATGAAAACAGAAGAAGAAATTCGGGTCTCTCCGTTACCTTTACTATCGTCGAGAGTGAGAGAGTCGATACTTAGAAGGAAGAGAAATGAGAGTCAAATGTAATACGGCGTCGTTTACAGGTTAGGTTAAAAGTCTGGGTTTGACCCACGGTTGGGCTTGGGTCGTCGGATAATTAGATTGGGTTACTGTAATATTGCCACTTCTTTAAGGGTAAAGATGGATTTGACTTGGTTTTATATTTAAAAATAAATAAAAAAGAAATTATATTTTATTGGTAGGAGAATTCAGAATTTTTCATGAGACACAGGGGCATATGGAGTTAAACTCCTCACCTTGCCTTGCTTCTTCTTAAACAGCTTCTTAGTTTCAATGAACTGATAATGAATTGTCTAGCGAACGAAAGCTTCAACCTTTTAAAAATCTCGCCTCTTCCTTCTCCCTCTGCTTACAGATTACTATCTTCCGCTACCAATCTCCAAAACCCATCTCTCGTTTCTAGCAAAGACTCTACCTTTTCAGCTTCTTTTAACCCTTTTCACTTCTTCAATGATAAAACAAGTTCAAGCCTTTGTACGCTCCAAACAACCAGAATCCTACAAGGGCACTTGCTCAGACGATATCTATTGCCATTCGATGCTTTCCTCACGAGATCATTGCTTAGTTGGTACTCGAAGTCGGGTTCCATGTCCAACGCAGCTAAGTTGTTCGACACAATTCCTCAACCAGATGTTATTTCTTGTAATATCATGATATCTGGTTACAGACAGAGTAAACTGTTTGAAGAGTCGTGGAGGTTTTTCTCTAAGATGCATTTCTTGGGTTTTGAAGCCAATGAGGTAAGTTATGGGTCTGTGCTGTCGGCTTGTACTGCTCTACAGGCTCCTCTGTTAAGTGAGCTTGTCTTTTGTCATGCAGTAAAGATGGGTTATTTCTTGGATAAAGTTGTTCAATCGGCTTTGATTGACTCGTTCTCAAAGAGTTTTAGATTTAGGGATGCTTCTAAGGTGTTCCGTGAGTCTTTATCTCCTAATATGTATTGTTGGAACGCTGTGATAGCAGGAGCACTTAGGAATCAAGACTATGGTGCTGTTTTTGATCTTTTCTATGAGATGTGTGGTGGGTTTCAGAAACCTGATAGTCATACATATTCCACTGTTTTGGCTGCGTGTGCTTCCCTTGAGAAGCTTAGGTTTGGGAAAGTGGTTCAAGCTCGGGTGATCAAATGCGGGGCAGAAGATGTGTTTGTGAACACTACGATTGTTGATCTGTATGCCAAGTGTGGGCATATGGCTGAAGCTAGGGAAGTATTCTCCCGTATCCCCAACCCTAGTGTTGTCTCTTGGACAGTCATGCTGTCTGGTTTCACAAAGAGTAACGATGCTAACTCCGCTCTTGAAATATTCAAGGAAATGAGACGTTCAGGTGTTGAAGTTAGCAGCCGTACTGTGACCAGTGTAGTTTCTGCTTGTGGAAGACCTTCTATGGCCTCTGAAGCAAGCCAGGTCCATGCTTGGGTCTTAAAGAGTGAATTCTATTTAGATTCTTCAGTGGCTGCATCCTTGATTAGTATGTACTCAAAGAGAGGGGATATTCATCTCTCTGAACAGGTTTTCAAGAATCTGAAGGATGCTCAGAGGCCAAATGTTGTAAACGTAATGATCTCTTCATTTTCACAGAATAAGAAGCCTGGTAAAGCGATAAGACTTTTTACTAGAATGCTTCAAGAGGGTTTGAAACCCGATGAGTTTAGTGTATGCAGTTTGTTAAGTGTATTAGATAGTCTAAATATAGGTAAGCAGATTCATAGTTACATTCTTAAAAGTGGGTTGGTCCTTGATCTCACCGTTGGAAGTTCTCTTTTCACAATGTACTCCAAGTGTGGTAGTTTGGAAGAATCTTTTAGTTTATTTCAGGAGATGCCTGTCAAAGACAATGCTTGCTGGGCTTCTATGATCTCTGGTTACAATGAGTACGGTTATCTAAGGGAAGCAATTGGCCTATTCGGCGAGATGTTGTCTGATGGGACTAGTCCTGATGAGAGTACTCTAGCTGCTGTTCTAACTGCGTGTGCTTCTCTCCCTTCTCTGCCAAGAAGTAGAGAAATACATGGGTACGCCCTAAGAGCTGGTATTGACAAAGGGATGCCTCTTGGTTCTGCACTAGTAAACACGTATTCAAAATGTGGCTCACTAAAGTTGGCTAGACAGGTATATGATAGGCTCCCTGAAATGGATCCAGTTTCATGTTCGTCGTTAATCTCAGGATATTCACAGCACGGTTTAATCCAGGATGGCTTCTTCCTGTTCCGTGATATGGTCATGTATGGTTTTACCATGGACTCTTTTGCAGTTTCATCAATTCTTAAAGCCGCTGCTCTCTCAGACGCATCATCTCTAGGAGCTCAAGTTCATGCCTACATCACAAAAATTGGATTGTGCACAGAGCCTTCCGTGGGGAGTTCACTACTTACAATGTATTCGAAATTTGGAAGCATTGAGGACTGCTGTAAAGCATTCAACCAGATCAATGTCCCAGATTTAATAGCATGGACTGCGCTGATTGCAAGTTTTGCTCAACATGGAAAGGGCACTGAAGCGTTACAAGTGTTCAATCTTATGAAGGAAAAAGGAGTCAAGCCTGATAAAGTGACTTTTGTAGGAGTCTTGTCCGCTTGTAGTCATGGTGATTTGGTCGAAGAAGCTTACATCAATCTAAACTCGATGGTAGAAGACTATGGTATCCAACCTGAGAACCGCCATTATGCCTGCATGGTTGATGCTTTGGGGAGGTCAGGAAGACTTAGAGAAGCTGAGATTTTTATCAACAATATGCCTATTAAAGCAGACGCTTTGGTCTGGGGAACATTGCTTGCTGCTTGCAGACTTCACGAGGATGTTGAACTCGGGAAGCTAGCTGCCAAAAAGGCTATAGAGCTAGAGCCATCAGACTCTGGAGCGTATGTTTCACTCTCGAACATCCTTGCAGAGGTTGGTGAATGGGAAGAAGTGGAGGAAACTCGGAAGCTGATGAAAGGCAAAGGTGTAGAGAAGGAACCAGGGTGGAGTTCTATCTGACTTTTAAGCTTAATTTGGTCATGCATTTACAGTCCAAGATAATCAATACTATTAAAACAGGAGAACTTTTTATCGACTATGTTTTGGACTATCAAAAAAGTCATAACAGTCCAACTAAAATAATTTCATTAGTTATTATCATATAATGTTTTTCTAATCTAACAAATATCTATTAATATTTCAAGATTTGTAAAATAGAATTAATTTAACCTCCTATTTTTTCTCTCACAACTAACTTAATAATATTTTCAAAATAAGATATCTAAAAAGATATTGTCAAGTATCCTTTTCTAAGATTTATTATAAAAATATCTTTTTATATCTTTTTATTTAAGATGTAAACATAAATTCTTTTTAATATTTATTTTTAAATAATAAAATTCGTAATTAATATTAAATAAATTATTAACGAATATTAATTCTTTCATAATAGAATAAGAAATAATATTCCCATAATATTTATATTCATAATTAAATTAATACATCAACTAATAAATATAAAGTAACTTAATTCATTTATTAAATATTTTATAAATCATAAAATTAAAGAATAACATACATTCATGAGTTTTACCACATACTTCAACGTATTAAAATAAAATATTAAACTAATATATATAAAATAATAAATAATTACATATTTAAATTTGAGTATTAAAAATAATTCGATATAGTATGATACGGGTTGAATGAAGATGTTTTATTTATATAATAATAAAATAAATTTTGACCAATTTAAAAATTTAAAATATTTTTTTTACTATAATTTACAGTTTTAAATATAAGTAAATAATGACGGGTTTTATAAATGAATTATCTTACTTTCAACAAATTATATTTATTAATTTTAATTTAGGTATCTATAAAAACAATTTTTTAATAAAAATACATGTATGAAATTTCTAATTTTCAGTAAATAAATTTTTGGAAAAAAACTAATCCCATAGATCTGGGTCGGGTAAACACAAGTATAATTATTTTAAGTTATTTCATAAATAACTGAACGGTTTATATATCTCTTGAACCAAAAAAGAAAAAACTATAATCAAACTGAAACCGAAATCCAAAAAGAAAGACAACATAAAACAAAAACCGAAAACCAAACATTATATTTAAATATATTGGTGAACAAAAAGACGGGTTAATAAATTTGTTGACTAAACTAATTTTAAACATTTAACAAACGAGGAAGATCAATACATAAGATGATGACAAAAATAAAATCTTGCCCGCCCTTTGAAAGGGCGGGTCAAACTCTAGTCTACTATATTAAAAGAGAAGTCTCAACTTCTTCTTATGTGTGATATTTCATTTTGGACCATTTACTAGAAAATCATCATATTTAATTGTCTTATCATTTATTTTCAAATTAATGTCACCTAAAGTCCCACATTACTAACTCATCTTTTGTTAATCGTGATAATTTTCCTTTACTATATAAAAAATCAATGACGTGTGTATCATAGACCAGATTTATTATAAATAACCATACATTTTTTGTTACTAAGGGTATACATTGATTTCATAAACGTATGTACTCTTATTTCATGAGTCTCTGTCGTTTTAATTAAATATTTAATCATGTACTATATTTAACCATATACATATAAACATATCTCATGGCCATAATTTCTACGACCATGCTTGGCCAAACTCACTCTGTTACTCACAGCGTTTTATTTTTAGCAAACATGCTCGAGTGATATTTGAGTTACGATGATTGTGTTAGCCTTATTTGAGTCATTGCTCTCTTCGTATTATATGATCTTTATTTTTTATATACTGAAACACAAGACATCATTCGGAGAAGATGAAGTTGGCTGTATTCAAAATAATAAAACATCAAATACGGATATATTCATTTAACAGCAACAATATTGGTTGTTAGTTAAAGAAAATCATCATATGTAAATGGTATAGTCCTATAATTCTGTGTTTGTAACATTATTTGAAAATAATCATCATAATATCAAAGTCTAATATTAAGTAATATAATTCAAAAAGGAATATTCGATTATAAACACTAAATATTGTTCTACAAGTAATTGAAAAATATTTAAATCTTAGTATAGATAAATTTTACTGTTGAAAATAATTAATAGTAACCCAAATGGTTAAACATATATTTTAAAAAAAAATCAAAAAATATATATTTTAGGCGAGATTTGGATATATTAAAATAGGAATATTTGGTTATAAACATTCCATGATGTTCAAAAAATAATTCAAAAAATATAAATCTTAGCATAAAATAAATTATATTGTTGAAAATAATTAATTATAGCCGTAATGGTTAAACATATATTTTAGTCATTAAAAGCTAAATTTGTGGGATTATATGATACTTGAAAAATATTACCTAATATTGTTAAAATTCATTTTTCAAACTTTAATATTCCTAAAATTTAGCTAAATCGTTTTACGAAATATGTTTAACACGAAAATTTACATAAATTTAATTTAAGAAATGATATAATTAAATTAGGAAAAGACATTTATAGCTTAAATTTAAGGTTATTTAATACTTCAATGACATTCTATTGTAAATAAGTAGTAAATTTATATTTGTACTTCTCTTTTAGTTATATATAGATAATAGATAATGTTCAAATATTAGTGTAGATGAATATTTTAATATGTTCATAAATACAAATAAATTACTAAATAATAAATTATTTATTTTTATTACTTTTAATTAAAAAATTACAGATAATATTTGATATCAGTAAAATATAATATAAATACAGATAATATTCAAATTTTTGAACTTTGCATATATTAGTGAGAAAATCTAATAAGATTAACATATAATAAGAAGTCATAATTACATATAATGGTTCGAAACAAATTAATTGAATCAACAAACATGCAAACTATAAAATTATCATATCTGATAAAATCATATAAACATTTAAATATATGATTAATGAAACATATATACCAATAATAATATAAAATAGATATATATGTTTATAAAATGAAAATAAACACCCGCACGGTCGAAATCTAGTTCAATATTAAACTCTTTGCACTTGTTCCACCAATCTTGAAGACAAAGTGATAACTATGAAATAATAAAAATCCTTATCTATTAGAAAAATTCAAATTCAAAGTCAAAACTCTTATCTTAAATTTCTATAAAGAGTTCAGACCCCACCTCCTTGAGAACACTTACGTGGAGAGGAATATTTAGAATTGGAAAAGAATGTTTACATAATTATTATTAGTTTCTTTATTACTAGAATTTCCTTTATGTAATGCTTGCTTACCAAGGTTAAGTCCTATATATAAGGGATACCTTTGATTCTAATAAAGATCATCGATTAAGAGATCAAACAAGAAGTTGTTGTTTTCTCGAATAAACGAGTTAGGAGTTTTACGGTTTCTCTATCAAGTTCATTCAAAAGAAAAAAAAAAAAAATTCTATAAAGAGTTTGAGAAAGGAAGCACAAATCATAATCCACAAGAAGAATTGAGAAAAAGGGGATGGAGGAAAAGAAGAGCAAAGTGATATTACATGGGATGTGGGCAAGCACATACTCCAAGAGGGTCGAGATCGCCCTTAAACTCAAGGGTATATCCTACGAGTACGTTGAAGAAGATCTAAAGAACAAGACAGAGTCGCTGATTCAGCTCAACCCTGTTCACAAAAAGATTCCTCTTCTTGTCCATGATGGTAAACCAGTGGCGGAAACACACGTGATTCTTGACTATATTGATGAAACGTGGAAGAACTCTCCTCGTTTCTACCCAGAGGATCCTTATGAAAGGGCCCAGGTTAGGTTCTGGGTCAGCTACATAAACCAGCAGGTATTTTCCCGGATCTAACCCATCAGATTGATATGGTTCTTGTAGGAAATGACTGTTTCTTGTTGCAGCTGTTTGAGGTCATGGGTCGAGTAATGTTACAAGAGGGTGAAACTCAAACAAAGTCGGTGGAAGAGGCTAGAGAGAAGTTCAAAGTTCTTGAAGAGGGACTCGAGAAGCAGTTCCCGAAAAAAACCATCAGAGGGAATGATGACGTAGGGCTTTTGGACATCATCATCATCGCTAGTTTTGGAGTCCACAAAGTTATTCATGAAGCCATCGGTGTAGAGATAATTGATCCAGTGAACACTCCGACATTATACAACTGGATAGAGCAGCTGCAAGAGCTGACTGTGATCAAAGAAGTCCAAGTGCCATATGATAGGTTGGTGACCTTTCTACAGAAGTGTAGACAAGAGCATCTCCAGCAGGCTGCAAACGTGTAATGGGATCAAAATATTGGTCTAGGGATTTAATGTATAATAGATTAAGAATAAGAGTTAGATTGCCGTTTGAAAGTAAAAGAATAATTCCATTAGACAGTCATTTAAGGACTTATGGCAGCTACTAATAATGTATGAGAATGAAACTAAATAGACGTTTGTGGTCCAAAAGTTTAGTGATTTTCATTATTGGGCGGCAATACAGTCCAAAATAATTCAATATTTAACTCTTTGCTCTGTTCCATCAGTCTTGAAGATAAAAGTAATAATTATGAAATAAACAAATGCTTAAGGTCCTATCCACTGGAAATTTTTGAGTCAAAACTTTGAACGGAACATAAAATAAAGCCACAATGTGCTTTTGATGAAGAAGACAACAATGTCCAAAGTAGACACTCTTGTCTTAAATCTCTATAAATAGTTTGAGAAAGGAAACACAAATCATAATCCACAAGAAGACTTGAGAAAGAGAGAGGATGGAGGAACAGAAGAGTAGAGTGATATTACATGGGATGTGGGCAAGCACATACTCCAAGAGGGTTGAATTAGCCCTTAAACTCAAGGGTATATCCTACGAGTACGTAGAAGAAGATCTAAAGAACAAGACAGAGTCGCTGATTCAGCTCAACCCTGTTGAGTTACCATCTTCCCTTGGAATGGCTCAAATCAAACAACTGCATCAGATTCATACGGCTACAACTGTGAAACTCTTTTTCTTGCGTAGCCTTTTATCTCTAAGGCCATCAAAAGAAGTTCGTAAGCATAATATGTAATACAGCCCTTCTTCAACAGATCCTCCAAGACAAGCTTAGGAGCAGCCACCTCCTTTTGTCAACATCAAAAATGGTGTTCACAGCGTCAGGGACCAGTCCTCTCTGGACCATCCGATGGATAATACCAGCAGCATCATAAACTCTATCCTCCACACAAAGACAGTTTATCACGCGTCCAAGTGTTGTGAGCGATGGAATAAACCCATTTTCCATCATCTTCAGTAAAACCTGTACCCCAAATCAACATTTCCCGTTTTGCAATAACCATCAACCATAAGCCGGTAAGTGTATCCATCAGGAACAAGACAACGATCAACCATCTCTTGGAAAAGATTTTCCGACATAGCAACATTTAACTCTCAGTGAAAGCACGGATGATGATGTTATATGTTGCCGTTGAGCTTGAGACCTTGTGAATCTCTTCCATCATCGCTAGCTTTGGAGTCCACAAAGTTTTTCATGAAGCAATCGGTGTAGAGATAATTAGTCCAGTGAACACTCCGACTTTATACAACTGGATAGAGCGCCTGCAACAGCTGCCTGTGATCAAAGAAGTCGAAGTGCCACATGATAGGTTGGTGACCTTTCTACAGAAGTATAGACAAGAGCATCTCCAGCAGGCTGCAAACGTGTAATGTGGATCAAAATGTTGGTCTAATGATTTAAATGTCCAAGAGGATAGTAGATTACGAATAAGAGTTAGATTACAGTTTGAAAGTAAAAAATAAGCCCTTGAGGCATCCATTTATGGACTTATAGCAGCTACTAATGTATGAGAGTGAAACTGAATAAAGCGTTTGTTGTTATACTTCTTTTCATTTTTTGTTATACTCTATCACTATGAGATCTACTTCACAGATATTTTACCCAACTAAATCACTCATAAAAGGGTATAGTACTCAGAAATGTCTACGCTTCACATACCTCATGCAGCTTCTCACAGTCACTGCAGTTTCTTTCACACTGGTGCCAGCAAAATGTGTGAATTTGAAAACAATTTTCGCCCGTCTTCAATTCTATCTTGAAGCATCACCATAAAGGGAAATAAGAAATGGAACCAAAGCAGATAACTTCTTTCTCAGAGTATCCATGAGAGTGCTGCAAAAGAACAAAAAACTGAATACTGCATTACTCAATAACATGTTGAGTTACCATCTTCCCTTGGAATGGCTCAAATCAAACAACTGCATCAGATTCATACGGCTACAACTGTGAAACTCTTTTTCTTGCGTAGCCTTTTATCTCTAAGGCCATCAAAAAGAAGTTCGTAAGCATAATATGTAATACAGCCCTTCTTCAACAGATCCTCCAAGACAAGCTTAGGAGCAGCCACCTCCTTTTTGTCAACATCAAAAATGGTGTTCACAGCGTCAGGGACCAGTCCTCTCTGGACCATCCGATGGATAATACCAGCAGCATCATAAACTCTATCCTCCACACAAAGACAGTTTATCACGCGTCCAAGTGTTGTGAGCGATGGAATAAACCCATTTTCCATCATCTTCAGTAAAAACCTGTACCCCAAATCAACATTTCCCGTTTTGCAATAACCATCAACCATAAGCCGGTAAGTGTATCCATCAGGAACAAGACAACGATCAACCATCTCTTGGAAAAGATTTTCCGACATAGCAACATTTAACTTCTCAGTGAAAGCACGGATGATGATGTTATATGTTGCCGTTGAGCTTGAGACCTTGTGAATCTCTTCCATCTTCCGGAGTAACTTGTATGCTCCATCCAAGTCTCCGTTTTTGCAGAACCCGTCTATTAATGTTCCAAACGTAACCGCATCTGGATTCACACTCTTCCTTTCCATTTCCTCCAGCAACCCCAAGGCTTCATCTAGTTTTCTGTATCTGCATAGACTCTCCAGAAGTATATTAAACGTGAATAAGTTAGGAGCACAACCTTTCTCCACCATTGTTTTATACGTTTCAATCACATCTTCATACTTCGACGTTTTGCAGAGACCATTCAACAAAGAGTTGTAAGTGTACACGTCAGGATCAACGCCACTGTCTAACATAACATCCAACATCTCAAGTGCTTTCTCCATTTTCAGCTGTGTAGAGTAACCATGAATCAAAATGTTGAATGTAAAAACGTCAGGAAAGTACCCTTTGGAGATCATGACTTTAACAAGACCATCAGCATCAGAAACACATCCCATCTTGCATAATCCATTTACAAGTATGTTAAAAGTCTGTACCTCAGGAATCAAACCCTTTTCAGTCATCTCAGTCGCTAACTGAGCAGCCTCCAGAATCAAACCGTGCTTAGACAACCCTTTGATCAGTGTGTTGTAAAGAATCACATTAGGCTTTATTCCTTTCCCTAAGGCCTCGTTAAACAAGGCTAAAGCACGGTTTGTTTCACCTTCGTGACACAATCCTTCAATCAAGGAGCGATATGTAAACTCATCAGGCACAATCCCGTTGAAAACAGCATTACCTAGAATCCTTTCCGCACGCTGCACCATTCCACCTTTGCAATAACCAGCTATTAATGTGTTATAGGTAAATCTATCAGGCTCAAGCCCTTCATTCACCATTTTCCCTAAGTAAAACTCCGCCTCCTGAAACTTAGAACTCTTACATAAGCCACATATCAGATTGTTATACGTGACAACATCAGGTTTTGGTCCCTGCTCTACGAGACAAGCTACCATACGAACAGCAGCATCAAGCTCACCTTTCTGACAAAGCCCCAGAATGAAAAAATTATAAGTAAACAGATTCGGTAAAACACCTCTCTTGATCACTTTCTCCAGTAGCTTCTCACACTCCTCAACATCTCCTTTCTTGCAAAGAACGTGCATAAGCCTGTTAAACGCACTAACGCAAAGAGAAACACCCGACGCAAGCATCTTCCCAAACAACTCAAACGCCTCCACCTTAAAACCCTCCTCATAGAACCCACCAACCACCGTACAACACGCAACCGCATTCATCTCACAGCCCTGAGAAGACATGTTATCAAGAAGCCTCAGAGCAGCGTGAGGCCGACGCGTCTTGCAAAACGACTTCATCCTGATAGTAAACGAGTAGACATCAGGCGTGATTCCTCTGTCCTTCATCCTCATATACACCTTGTGAGCTTGATCAAAGTACCCAGCATCAACCAATACACTCATGATAGCATTGTAAGAGAAAACCGTTGGCTCACACTCGTAAAAATCCATCCTTTCGAACACATTCACAGCTTCTTGAACTTTCCCTTTCTTACCGTAGCTTTTCATTACACCAACGTAGACCCCTTCAAGCATATGGTTACCAACATTCTGCCGCAGATCCACCAAAACCTGCTCCATGGCCTCGAATTTTCCGTAAAGGCCGAGCTTTTCAATCACGCTGCGGTAAGTAGATAAAGTGTGCTTGAAAGTTTCCTCCTTTTTCATCGAGTTGAAGATCTCTAACGCTCTCATAGGATCTCTCTGACATCTTATAACCGCAGCTACGTGCCTTGGAAGCAGAGGAAGGTTCATTAGGAGAGTAATACTTGAAATCCCTAAAAAGCAGGAAACTTTTTACATACACACAGACAGAGACAGAGACAATAGCAAAGCGAACCGAACAGCAAGATTGGATATGGTTCTGTATCGATTCCAACGACTAAAACAATTAGAACCGATGGATTTGTAAAGATGTTTCACCTGCGCTGCTTAGCCGACCTTCAACGGCTAATCAAGGAGGCAGAAGACAGGGGAAAGCGAAGAAACATGTTAGAACCGGATATTAACATTTTATATCCTTGTTGAACAATAAGTTGATATGGCCGAGTTGGTCTAAGGCGCCAGATTAAGGTTCTGGTTCGAAAGGGCGTGGGTTCAAATCCCACTGTCAACAAGTATTTTTCTCTAATTTTGTTTTTTTTCTTTTCTTCTCAATTTGTAATTTGCTAGTGGTCCTTAAATAAATTACATACGAGCCACAAAAAATATAATTTTAATCTCAGAAAGAAATTTTATTTCTATTCAAATTTTTCAAAACAGAGAAATTAGAATTAAAATTTTTGTTTGTAATATATTTTTTTTTCTTAAATTTTCTTTTGTTTTTTCTCTTCTTTTCTTCTCAAATTGTAGTTTGCTAGTGGTCCTTAAATAAATCACATACGAGCCATAAAAAATATAATTTTAATCTCAGAAAGAAATTTTATTTCTATTCATTTTACCGATTTTAAATTTTTCAAAGAGAAAAATTAAAACTGAAATTTTGTTTGTAATATATTTTTTTTCTTAAATTTTATTTTGTTTTTTCTTTTCTTTTTTCTTCTCAAATTGTAGTAGCACAGTTTGCTAGTGGTCCTTTTTTTTTTTTTTTTCTCAACATCAACTTTCATTAGCCAAATATTTGATACAAACAATTGTGACCACAATGCCTCAGTAGAGACTTTAACCACAATGTGATCTATGGAAGAAGATATAGCATCATCTAGAATCACTAACTTGGATTCTACATTACCCTATCTAACAACCGATCACTTTGACCACAATGAAACAAATTCATCTTACCCAACCTATGAAGACGAATCGTCTCTTAAACCACACGATTAAACCACACGATTACAAGGAGAATGACTTCAACTCGAGCAGTAAGACCTAATGAAGAATTCCAAATCTGTCCGTAGCCGAGATCCCACTTGATTGACATTAGTACTTGAATACCGACTCTACACCAAAGGAGCATATTCCTTCCTCAAGTCCATCCCGAAATCAGTCAAATCCTAGCCTTATTCAGTAGATCCAGAGCCCATGAACCATAAACAATGTGACCATACCTTCACAACAGCCTTCGCTTCAAAACGAAAAGGTTCCCCACCGGACCGGTGCATCGGCTGCCTCCGAGGACTTATCCATCGCGGGTTCGTAGACCTGAATCCAAGTGGTCCTTAAATAAATCACATACGAGCCACAAAAATATAATTTTAGTCTTATGTTATTAGAGATAGAAATTTTCTTTCTATTCATTTTACAGATTTTAAATCTTTTGGAAAAGAGAGATTAAAATTTAAATTTTTGTTTGTAATATATTTTGATCTGTAAATTAATTTTTGCTTTCGTTTATCGAATTTTTTTTGTGCTTTCAATCTTAAAAAACAATTTCTTCATCTTTCTATCTTTATTCTTCTGTTTCGTTAAATTAGTACAGTTTTTTCGTTTTACACTTTTTTCTCCATGACATCAATTTTACTTCATCAAAGTTTAAGCCAAGTATTTGATACAAACAATTGTGACCACAATGCCTCAAGAGACTTTAACCACAATGTGATCTATGGAAGAAGATATAGCATCATCTAGAATCACTAACTTGGATTCTACATTACCCTATCTAACAACCGATCACTTTGACCACAATGAAACAAATTCATCTTACCCAACCTATGAAGACGAATCGTCTCTTAAACCACACGATTAAACCACACGACACAAGGAGAATGACTTCAACTCGAGCAGTAAGACCTAATGAAGAATTCCAAATCTGTCCGTAGCCGAGATCCCACTTGATTGACATTAGTACTTGAATACCGACTCTACACCAAAGGAGCATATTCCTTCCTCAAGTCCATCCGAAATCAGTCAAATCCTAGCCTTATTCAGTAGATCCAGAGCCCATGAACCATAAACAATGTGACCATACCTTCACAACAGCCTTCGCTTCAAAACGTAAAAGGTTCCCCACCGGACCGGTGCATCGGCTGCCTCCGAGGACTTATCCATCGCTGGTTCAGACCTGAATCCAAGTGGTCCTTAAATAAATCACATACGAGCCATAAAAATATAATTTTAATCTCAGAAAGAAATTTTATTTCTATTCATTTTACCGATTTTAAATTTTTCAAAAGAGAAAAATTAAAACTGAAATTTTGTTTGTAATATATTTTTTTCTTAAATTTTATTTTGTTTTTCTTTTCTTTTCTTCTCAAATTGTAGTAGCACAGTTTGCTAGTGGTCCTTTTTTTTTCTCAACATCAACTTTCATTACCAAATATTTGATACAAACAATTGTGACCACAATGCCTCAAGAGACTTTAACCACAATGTGATCTATGGAAGAAGATATAGCATCATCTAGAATCACTAACTTGGATTCTACATTACCCTATCTAACAACCGATCACTTTGACCACAATGAAACAAATTCATCTTACCCAACCTATGAAGACGAATCGTCTCTTAAACCACACGATTAAACCACACGACACAAGGAGAATGACTTCAACTCGAGCAGTAAGACCTAATGAAGAATTCCAAATCTGTCCGTAGCCGAGATCCCACTTGATTGACATTAGGTACTTGAATACCGACTCTACACCAAAGGAGCATATTCCTTCCTCAAGTCCATCCGAAATCAGTCAAATCCTAGCCTTATTCAGTAGATCCAGAGCCCATGAACCATAAACAATGTGACCATACCTTCACAACAGCTTCGTTTCAAAACGTAAAAGGTTCCCCACCGGACCGGTGCATCGGCTGCCTCCGAGGACTTATCCATCGCTGGTTCAGACCTGAATCCAAGTGGTCCTTAAATAAATCACATACGAGCCATAAAAATATAATTTTAATCTCAGAAAGAAATTTTATTTCTATTCATTTTACCGATTTTAAATTTTTCAAAGAGAAAAATTAAAACTGAAATTTTGTTTGTAATATATTTTTTTCTTAAATTTTATTTTGTTTTTCTTTTCTTTTTCTTCTCAAATTGTAGTTTGCTAGTGGTCCTTAAATAAATCACATACGAGCCATAAAAATATAATTTTAATCTCAGAAAGAAATTTTATTTCTATTCATTTTACCGATTTTAAATTTTTCAAAGAGAAAAATTAAAACTGAAATTTTGTTTGTAATATATTTTTTCTTAAATTTTATTTTGTTTTTCTTTTCTTTTTTCTTCTCAAATTGTAGTAGCACAGTTTGCTAGTGGTCCTTTTTTTTTTTTTCTCAACATCAACTTTCATTACCAAATATTTGATACAAACAATTGTGACCACAATGCCTCAAGAGACTTTAACCACAATGTGATCTATGGAAGAAGATATAGCATCATCTAGAATCACTAACTTGGATTCTACATTACCCTATCTAACAACCGATCACTTTGACCACAATGAAACAAATTCATCTTACCCAACCGGTGAAGACGAACTGTCTCTTAAACCACACGATTAAACCACACGACACAAGGAGAATGACTTCAACTCGAGCAGTAAGACCTAATGAAGAATTCCAAATCTGTCCGGAGATCCCACTTGATTGACATTAGGTACTTGAATACCGACTCTACACCAAAGGAGCATATTCCTTCCTCAAGTCCATCCCAGAAATCAGTCAAATCCTAGCCTTATTCAGTAGATCCAGAGCCCATGAACCATAAACAATGTGACCATACCTTCGTCAACAGCTTCGTTTCAAAACAGAAAAAGGTTCCCCACCGGACCGGTGCATCGGCTGCCTCCGAGGACTTATCCATCGCGGGTTCGTAGACCTGAATCCAAGTGGTCCTTAAATAAATCACATACGAGCCACAAAAAATATAATTTTAGTCTTATGTTATTAGAGATAGAAATTTTCTTTCTATTCATTTTACAGATTTTAAATCTTTTGGAAAAGAGAGATTAAAATTTAAATTTTTGTTTGTAATATATTTTGATCTGTAAATTAATTTTTGCTTTCGTTTATCGAATTTTTTTTGTGCTTTCAATCTTAAAAAAAAAACAATTTCTTCATCTTTCTATCTTTATTCTTCTGTTTCGGTTAAATTAGTACAGTTTTTTTCGTTTTACACTTTTTTCTCCATGACATCAATTTTTACTTCATCAAAGTTTAAGCCAAGTATTTAAAAGAGATAAAAGACTGAGATTTGCAAGTTTATCTTTGTGATTTGATAAACTTGTTTATTTGCAAGTGTTTTGATAACGGCTGTTTTCAAATCGTTTGAAGGTTGTTGGTGTTTATCATGTAAAAGATATATTTTATTTTCGTTGTGAGATAGAATTGTCGATTGTGAAATCATTTACTTAATATTTTACATAATTTGTAAAAGTAATAAATGAGTGTTAGAATTATTATTTTTCAGTGGTATTCAGAATTTAGAGGAAAAACAATTTTTTTTGTATAAAACTATAATGGACTTTAAAATAATAAAAAACGTTAAGTTGAGTGAAAAAGCCCACGCCAGGCCTTTTATTGATGATAATGGCGAAAGGGATGAAAATAGAAATATGGAGATTTTGGGAGATGAATGAAGAAACGAACAAAAGTAGAAATGGTGACAGCGACAACGTCTGCAATTAGGGTACCGAACTGGAGAACCGTTGTGTTGTTCTGGACAATCTCTCTCACTATCTTCTACTCTCTCTTCCAAATGGGTCTTCGAAACTCACCATCCCCTCCATCATCATTATCATTACCATCATCAGGTAAAATCAGCTTATTTTTATTTCGTAAATGTCGTTAATATTCGAAATTAAACACCTTTTTATATCCTCAGATGCTTTCGATTATGTTTTGATTTTTTTTTAATTTTTTATTACACGATCTGATTAGTTAGTTTAAAACTCTTTCTCTAACCAGATGAGTTCCCTTGTGTTTGTGTTTATACATTTGAGTTGTGTCTTAAATGAAAGATGGATGTTGACTTGCTAACAGAAGCAAGTCACCAGCACCAGACGTAAAGATCTAGTTTTTTATTTTCTTATTTTATATTACAAACAAATGTCTCTGTTTCTTGAGTCCAACTTGATGTTTAGAGATCAAAAAATCACCATTTTTTTAATATGTTTATCTTAACCCAAAGGAACACTCAACACGTTTCTTGTTGATTGAAACCTGTGCTAAAACCAATGCTTGATCTTTCTGTTTTGTTAATAATCTCCTTTATTTATTTTATCTACTATCTCAAGTAGATAGTTAGTTGGAACTTGGAAGGTCGTTTATCTTTGGTGCTGTGATGATGTTTCAGATCCTATTGTCACCTATTCGGAACAAAGCAAAAGGTTGTATGATAAGATGGAACGGGATTTACAGGAAAAGGGTCCCGTGTTCCTTAAACAAGGCGAGACATCTCAGTCATTGTCACTTTCAGATCTCTTCACACTCAAGGATGGAATTATATCACCTGTCCTAAAGGTAGATTTTAACATCTTTACTTTAAGCCATTATTGTAATGTATATGCAGCCCTATATAGTGAAGTGAATAATTTTTTATTTTAAAAAAAAAAGCTAAATGTACCATATGAGGTGATTCTATAATGTATTTAGTTTACTCGTATATAGGTTGCAGATCCGCCTGTGCGAGCTAATGTGTTACATCTCAGCACAGAATACTCTGTCCCTGTCTCGTGAGTGTGTATCTTTCCCCCATTCCCAATCCAATTTTTTTGCTGCTTAGTGAAAGGTCTCCTTACATGTGTATGTATTGCAGGGAAGTCGTGAAGAATGTGTTCGGCCCTTACTTTGAAAACAGTAAGCCTGCCGCTATTTTTCTTGTCAACAAATGCTTCAACACACTCTTTTGAAAACTAAGTAGCAGATATATGATTTTGTGTTCTGTTTATCAGCCATCTGGTATCAAGACTCTAACATGTACCACTTCAGCATGTTTCATGCATCTCATCACATTGCCTCTGTTCCAGCTACCGAAGATGAGGTCTTCTTTTTCACAGCCCACCCACCGGAACTTTAAACTTATGAATATCTTAGTCTCTGAGATTCTCTTTGATGTGATCAGGTTGAAACAGAAGCAGCTGCTGTTAAAGCAGTTGCCAACAAGCTCTGCCCTTTGGAGATTATATTGGATAGAGTTCTCTTAACCTCGACTGGTGTTCTTCTTGGATGCTGGAAGGTAGTTTTGTTTCTTTTTTTTCCCTGTGACAACAACTGCTTTATAGCCTGTTTCATCTTTCACCAGGTTAATTCTGGAGATGATCCCATAACTATCCGTTCAAAACTAAGATCCGTACTTCCACGTGCACCGGAGAAGCAACTTGTAATACTCTTATCATGAACTTCATAAACACATTCATCTCTCATGGACACGACATGAACCACTGGTCTGATACTTGTGTTGATTTGTGTTTCAGTACGATGCAGCAATTCTTCATACATCATTAGCAAGGCTGCTTGGTCCTCCTATATCTCCAACCGAGGCAAGTTTCTGTTTTTTTTTTCCTTCTTGTTTAGAACCTCAGAATCCAAACTTTGCACAACCTCCCTGACTTTGTTGCTTATATGTAGCAGGCTGGTTCTGGCGACCATCTCCAGGTTCTCCACGAACTGGTCTCGAAAATAAACAACGAAATCCGAGGATTCAAGGTAAAAGCTCATTTAAAAAAAATAAGCAGAAGCTTTCTTGACCATAGATGCGTACACAAGAACTGATAAATCTTTTACATTGATAAAGGCACTAGTATCAGAGCTATGGTATGTAGAAGAGTTCGATCTTCTTGCGCTTGCACTGGGAGGAAGAATGAAGGTTCGATCGTTCCCACTTGGCTGCGCAAAGAGCTAATATTTACTTTTACCTGATTCTGTTTTTTACTTTTGTTGATTAATAAGTATATATATTCTTTTACTTCTGTCACATTACTTTCATATCATATGTAGTCAAGAAAAATACCATATTCAAGTGAACCTAGTAGTTCTTTCAACTTCTACATGTATCAAAAAACGCTACTAATTCAATGTAAATTGTACAAAAACATATATTTCCCATCTAGCAAAGATTGCTAAAAAAAATTATTCTTGTGTGTCAATCTTTCCTTTTATATTTTTGGCAACATTTCGAAAAAGCTTTGATTATTCTTGAAAGGAAAATTAATGGTAGCTTTCTGTTGTTTATCTCGTTGTCACGCCTTTTCCACTATTTAAAAGTTTAAAACTTTTAACACACAATTATTCTCTTTCTCTCTCTGGATCTTGATCTCCTGCGAGTAGTGTGTTTAATAAGTGGAAGAATAATCAGATTCAGAGCCAAATCAAACTTGAGAGAATGGGATCTGGAGCTGGAAACTTCATCAAGGTTCTCTTAAGGAACTTCGATGTTCTTGCTGGGTAATGTTCATATTCAAATCTAATCTCTCCTTCTCGAAGCTTCTTCCTTTTGCAGTTTCTATTATTGACATAACCACCATGTTTATAAGTTCCAATCTTTGTACAGTTTTTTAACTTAAAGAGTGAAACTAATCGTAATCTCTTGTTACAGGCCTGTTGTTAGTCTCGTTTATCCACTGTAAGTGGTTCCATCTCTCACCCTCTTGGTTTCATGATTGATCTCTAGAGCAAAAGCTTTTTTACTTTGTATTTTAATGGGTTTCTTCGTTTTTCTAACTTGTCAATGGCCAGACATGCCTCAGTCAAAGCAATTGAAGCTCAGTCTCACGCTGATGACAAACAATGGCTCACTTATTGGGTCCTTTACTCCTTACTTACACTCTTCGAGCTCACATTCGCCAAACTCATCGAATGGTAGTAAAGATTATTGAAACACCATTTAGCCTAAACAAGTTAATCCAACTTTTTTTCTTTTTTTTTTGCTCTTGTGTAACAGGGTACCGATATGGTCATATGCCAAGCTGATCGTGACTTGCTGGCTTGTGATTCCCTACTTCAGTGGCGCTGCTTATGTCTACGAACATTTTGTGAGACCTGTGTTTGTTAACCCACAGAGCATTAACATTTGGTATGTGCCAAAGAAGATGGATATCTTCAGAAAGCCAGACGATGTGTTAACAGCTGCCGAGAAGTACATTGCAGATAATGGACCTGATGCTTTCGAGAAGATCTTAAGCCAAGTAATGCTCTCTTAGTCTCCTTAACCTGTCTCGTTCCAAAAGTGTCATTTTTCTTTACTTAATGTGTTTCTTTGTTCCCCTGCAGTCTGATAAATCAAGAAGATATAAGCACCATGAGACCATGTATGTTGAAGAGTATCACTACCAAGAGAACTTCAAAAGCCTTTAACACTAGACTTGTGAAGCAAGTTTCATGTTGTTTGTTTTGCTTCTGGCTGTGTAAAAAAAAGTTTATAAAGAAACTTTATTGAAACTTGTTCAGTTCCAGGTTGTGTCTGAACAACAATACCCCACAAAGACAATGAAGAGAACATAGACTCTCTTGACCCCAATCATGAAAAGAAAACTGTTAAAACCAACATGTAAGAACCGTAATAAACAAGTCAATAGCTTTGAAATGGCTTTCAACATCCCATAACCGCACAGTTATACACAAAGCTTCCTGATGGCTTTGAAGCAAGAACTCTCCAATGCAGAGACTCACCATCTCTTGGGACACAAGCATTGATCTCTATAAGCCCTCCTCCTAGTGCCCTAGGCCCTCCAACTACCACTAACTGATCCCCACAAGCCCTAAACGCCATCCCCCAACCGTTCATTGAAGAAGCTCTCTCCGGCAAGTTCCCCACTCTGTTCCATACATTACACCTTTTATCATATTTTCTCACCTCCTGCTGAGCGTAGATCGCAGCATATAGCTCATCTTTCACAACCGCTACAAGCGGTGCAGCTGAAACAGCCATTGCAGAGGAAGAGGAGGTCTCCTTTCCCTGACCTCCTCCTCCTCCATTGCTTCTCTCCTGTAACATGTTAGGTATCAAAGTCCATGTCCTCTTCTTCAGATCATAGACTTCACCGCACATAAGCATCTTCGAGTTTCCCTCTCCTATACCTCCAATAACATAGAAGTTCCCATCCATGAACACGCTTGAACACATCTTCCTCGCCTTGTTCATGCTCGGTATGACCGTCCATTCCCCTGTCTCCGAGTCATAAACCTCCGCAGAGTTCAGTATCTGCCCACTCGGGTCACATCCTCCGGCTATAACCGCAATCTCGCTTAGACTGCTGAACCAAACAAGCACCTCGAGTATTCATTTGCATACCAGAGGTCCATGTATTGGTCAAGATACTGTATTTGTATATCACATGAGACATAATCTTTACCGAAGACAAGAAGCTCTGTGCCGACAGCAAGAGATTCTTTGTCCGAACACATGAAACATTCGTTGAATGTCATTTTGGGTACACGTAGCCATCTGTCTCCGTTTGGATCATAGGCTTCCCACTCCAAGAGCCTGCATGAGAAGTAGATCCAATGCTCCACAATACCCTTTGCTCGTCTCAGCCTATACAGCTCGCTGTCCTTGATGAGCGAGCGGAAGGTTCTGTTCGTTGAGGCGATGGATTTGAAATCTGACAAGGAGCAGTGAGCTAAGCAGTTGAGAAGCGCGTTTGGGTCAAGAAGCCGAGTTATTGGTGGACTCTGCTGATCACCACCACCTTGCTGCTGACTTCGGTTAGACCTTTGATAGGTTTCAGCAAGCAGAATGGTATCAATAACCTTCTTGGGTTCATCAACACGTAACATTTTGCTGAAACTTGCTTCTTCGTGAGTATCATCATCGTCCAAGAAACGCTTCTTCAAGTAGAGCTGAAGCACGCACTGTGCGTTATATATCCACTTGCGCTCTTCCTGACATGAAGATGGTAAGTTCCTTGACACCAGATTACTCGGAGCCTCCAACATGATGGGACGACGCTAAGAAACAAATAAAAGAAAATAGCCAATCAATCTAATCATCCAAGAAACAGAAGCTGAGAGAAAGACGCATAGATAATGACAGTCCCACCCACATGTTCTTGTTCCTTCAAAGTCATGTGTTTTTTTTTTTAATTTGCATAACCAACTCAAAATGATCCAAAGAAAGTACATAAATAGCAGAGATGATAGTAACGTTGAGACCAATGAGAGATTAGCTATGACATCATCTTTGGGGATAAAGTTAAAAGTCACCAACTTTTCTATGTTAATGATCTTAACTTTCAGCAAATCAACTCATTAGAATCAATAGAAGAAGCTTTTCGTTGGTTTAAATCACAACACGATCAGATCAAAAGCAATTCACCACTAGCAACAACAACAACTAAGAGAGACAGAACAAGAAAGAAACCACTGGTCCGTTCAACGGAGCATCCAATAACTCATCTGATCCCAAATTCGATACTAAATCTATAAAAAGAAGTGAACTTTAGAAAGAAAAAAAGGTATAATTTAATCAAGCTCACCAGTAATCGGAGAATCAATCAAACTCGATTTAAAGATCTGCAATAAGAAAAAAAAAAACACAAATCCAGACAAAACCCACTTTAGATACGATGATTTCAACAATCAGACACATATAGAATCACGAAATTTTCCGACAGAATCAATCAATTTTTTTTTTTTGGGATCAACCTATGAGGCTATGGATGATATTCCATCATCTACTCATTTAGCATTTAGGGGGCACGTTTTAGCTGAATTGGTATCATATGTGATTTGCATTTTTGGGATGTTATAAAAAGGATACACGAACGAATGAACCATTGGAGGGATTTGTAAATTATATAAAATCAAGAATAAAGCTGAAGAATTTCTATTCTTTACTATTTTTTTGATACCAAGACGACAAGGAAATGGTGAAGGCTAGTTTCGGCAATTTGACTTAAAACTTTGACGGCGCCGTTAGCTATTATGGCAAAAGTAAGTTAACGGCCAATTCTTAGCTCACGTGCACGTGTTTCTGCTTCCGACGAGGGTGTTATTCGTTTATGTTTTTAAATTGATTTAGAAATATAGGCCGCGTCATGAAGCCCATTTATGATCTAGCCTGCTAATTTCTGTTAATGGGCTGTGTTTGTTTTAGGCTTTTAGCCTGTTTTATTAACACATCAATTTTTGCTGTAAAATATATTTTGAGTTGATTACTCAAAAGGACACTTTTTTCTCTTTTTTTACTCCATAAGACACATTCCACTTGTGAGACACTTCTTCCTTCTTTCCCCCTATGTGTTAATACTCTATTGCCCTTTTGCTCTAGTTAACGAAAGGAAGAGATGAGTTAGTTTCGATTTTAATAAAAAAAAATTATTTATTAAATCTGCCAGCTTTTCTCCACTCTCTCACTTTCTTCTCTTCTTCTTTATGTTTTTTTTTGAGCCATTAGATATAAAGAGTACAAATAGATCGTATGGTCAGAGTTACTTGAACTTTTCTGATACTACTTTATCAATCGCATCTATTTCTTTATGTGATTATTTTAATATATTTAAAATATATAAATAAATAAATTTGTTATCATAAATTATGTCTTTTTGTTCTCTACATTTTAAGATCCATTTTGGTATATTTTTGCAATTTGAATATTTGAAAAAATTGTGGACATGGACACAGTAAATGTATACAAAAATTGTACATGACTTAGTGTTGATTTGAAATATGGTTTCATATTAACTATATTAACTAAGATCGTATTTTGAGTCTTTGAACCTTGACAAAAGACAATATGTCATGAGTTCTTGTGTTGAAGCGAGTCTCTCGATATGCATATGTGTATACGTGTTTGTGGATCTGAAAATGGTTGTTGTTTGTGGATGTGGGCGAAAGTTCACTGCTGCCATTGTGGATGTGGATAAGCGATAGAATATCAAGAAACTATAGTCGTCAAGTTAAGAATTGACATATCCAACTAATAGAAAGTCCACAAACTGTTTAATTGAGTCAAAAATTCTAAATCCAATCAACCAAACAAAATATTCAATAAACAGATGAGGCCAATTTTATTAATCATGAGGAAGGGTTTATAGTCACAGTCACAAACAAGAGTTTACATCATCCTTATAAATCTCTAATAGACACACCACAAAACATAATCACTAAATATAATAGACACGAGAGCTTGTTGCGTCTTTTCCACAACGGAGGTCGGATATGCTCGTCGTCACGTCCTCTCTAAACCAGATAGAAAAAAAGAGTTGTGGACAGACAAAGTGTGGACGTCAAATTTGTCGAAAAATAAAAACAGAGAGATTGTGGATGTGGATGATCGTGATCAAGAAGAACAAATCTGAAAAGGCTTGGCAAGAACAGTAGATAGCTCCAACAAAAAAAAATTGACCTTTTAAAATAAAGATACATCAAGAAGAACAAATCTTAAAAACCAATTATGAGAATATCAAAACCCTGAAAACAAAAAAGGACAAGTTTTTATAATAATAGTAAGAAACAGAGATAATTAAAATAGCTGTGAGAGAGAAAGAGAGAACAAACCATGTATGTAGCAATGATTTGCTTGGTTATCTTAGAGAGATTGAGATTGACGAGATCTGAGCAGAGACATGGCTTCATCGGAGAGAAGATACAGTTTTTCTCTCCCTAAGTATTTAAGGAAGATGGTGGATGGATGAAGTCTGGGTCTCTTGATTTGATGTGCTCGACCCAACGCCATAACTGGTCTGATCCGTGAAGAGCAAAGTGAACGAAAGCGAGTTCTGACTGCGTAGATAATCACCGGCGGGATTGCGTTGATGATGGGGAGCTTGGTCGCGGTGATGCTGAGGCAGTGGCGGAGCTGGGTGTTTGGAAGGTTTTTTTATTTGTGTTTTTGAAAAGTAGATCTGTGTTTTCGATTGTTTCAAAAGGAAAAAAAAAATATGTGTTTTCGAAGAGAAGAAAGATGTTTTTTAAATTAAAAGGGGTGAACCATGGTTAGTTTTGAAATGGTTAGGAGAGTCTTGGGTTGTCTAAAACGAGGGCAAGGGAGACATTCCACAAGCAAGTTGTGTTCCCCAAGTGGGAAGTGACTAAACGTGTAATTCACAAGACAAAATGTGTCTTGGAGTGTAAAAAAATCATATATTTTTGGGTTCATGAAAATAATATGAATGTAAATAAAGTAGAGTGAATTGGGCCAAAACCGTTTAAGAACCATGTAATTAGGTAAATGCCTATAGAAGAAATATGGCGGGGCTTCGAAGTGGCCCAACACCAATCAAATGACTGAAATGCCCCTTACCCATAACACATCATTCACTAAATAAACCGGTGATCGCAGGTGTAAAGGAGAGTTTAATAAAAAAATAATTAGAAAAGAGATAATGAGAAAAGGCGTAATGATTAGCCTAAAATTTTATCCCGTTAACTTAGTTTAGGGCGGCTACGAAGCAATTTGACCAATGAGGTTGTTAAACTTGTGTCATCACCGCCTGCATGCAGAGAAGAATCAGAGCAAAAGATATTGTGTCAGCATGCAAAAAGTTTGTGTGGGGGAGTCCAACCGAAACTTCTCCTTCAGATTTCTCTATTTAAGGAGCTGAGGTGAGCTTCGTTCATAAACACAGTGAGAGTATTCAGACAGAAAATCAAGGTATTTATTGTAGTGTCTTTACTATAAGAATGTTCGGGTATTTTAATGTTCTTTAACGTGCATTAACTTTGATTCGAAACATAGGATACACATCATTCATTGTGATATTGCGAAATCATTGTGGGCATCTGACATTTATGGTTTGCATGCATCGTGTAGGAGGTCGTTTTGAAGAATCATATTTAATTGCAATGGGCTACATTTATGGTTTGCATGCACCATGTAACCTATCTCATGTTAATTTATCTTTGATGGTTTTTGCAGAATGGCTCGCTGTGTGCGTCTTTGGAAAGGAGAATGGAAGAAGAGTGTTGAACAAGAATGGGAATTCCTGACTGATCCACATGATTACGGATATAGGGTCCTCGTTTCTGAAACAGCTAGCTATGAGGGACTTGATCAAATCGTGCGCCGCCGCTACAGTCTAGGTCCTCATACGCCAGTGGTTGTCTCATACCGTCTACCAAGCTGCATGCTCCTCCCACAGGGAAACAAAACACCTCCAATGACGATCTCCGACACAAATCAGCTCAATATGGTGTTGAGCGTTAGGACAATGTCGGACGAGCTTGCATTGCTTGTCACAATGGGAGCTTGGGGGGTAGCCGAGTACCAATTTCTCTGTCGCACTAATTTCACAGTTGGTGCTACCTCGTATGTGTTTGATCATACTGCTACTGAAAACTCAAGAGCCTCTTACGAGAGTAAGTTTGTGTTTACTTTCTATATTCCTTATTTAGTAAGAGTTCTCATTTTCATATTCGTGACAAGACGAATATATAATTGTTACAGGTCTTGTTTTTGGAGATCGTGGAGCCCAAATGGCGAGGGTTATGAATGCTATATTTCCGGAGGAAAGAATGGTCCTTTTCCACCGAGTCCAATTTGAAATGGAATTTGCGGATTACTTTATTGCTAACAGGAATCGTACCAGCCAACCAGTTAGGGAGATTATTGAGATTGATGCCGATGATGATGAGATGGTTGATGGAAGTCGAACAAATGTGGCTACAGGTTAGTATGATTATGGTTCTTCAACGATTTTGGCCGAAATTACTCTTTTTTTTGAAAAATCTATTTTTTATGCTATACAATATTATAGACTCGGTATTATAATGTAGCGTCTCTTATATGTCTCCGGCAATATATATAATTGTGTGAAGTTGGTGTAACCGGCTAATAGTTTCTATTTGAAGTACATAGCAAACTAAAAACCGGGTAAAAAAATAGTTAGAAAGATAAAAAGAATTACAATAGTATATTCCCAAAGATTATAGGTTGTTTGTGGATTCATGTGATGTGTTTTCACTATTGTTGGACACGCTAACGTATATATTTCAAAGCTACACGAGTGTTTGAACTGTTATGAAGTACCTTGCATGAATTATTCATACATCTACATTTTTAGTGTGGTACATGATTGCGATTCGTAATGGGTGATATATGTAGCCATCTAACTGATTTTTCATTGCAGGTGTGACTCCTGCTCCTGCCGGACACACGCAAGAGGATGTGCCTCCGATTCTATGGGATGTGGGTATGACCATAGTTGATTACCAAGCTAACAATGGAGGTCGCAATACCACAAATACCTTGAGCACAGAAGGCCAAGGAGACGCACCCGCCGCTGATGGAGAGGGGATTGAGAATGATATGCTTTTTTGGGAAGCGCTTGCTAATGAAGAGTTTGCTCCTCCAGGCGAGTTGAATGTTGACCTCCCAACACAGACCCAGGGTGGCGGTTTCGATATAGGGGTCATAGTTAACAATGGAGGGCGCAACAACACAGTTAACTTGGCCATACAAGCTGTTGCGGTTGACAATGAAGGAGGATCATCTACTGGCTCGGCGGATGTAGGCTTGATGCATGGTCGCCATCAGGTCAATATGACTGATAACATGGTGGTGGGGAATGCAGAATCCCCAATGATAGGAGCAGACAACGAAGGTGAAAAAATAAATTTTTTGAAATTCAAGTCTAGTGTTTTGAAATTTTTGGAAGATATTAATGTTGTTTTGAATTACATGCAGAGATGGTTGCTGCTAAGGGGTTGCTTTAGCATCCACGGCTGCGGTTGACAGTGCAGCTGGTGGTAGTCAAACCCCTTTGGAACCAATGGAAAAGTTGGCTCTTGTGTGCGCTGCAAAAGAGGTTGGGGCTAGCAAGGCTGGGAAGAGGCCACCAGAGACTTCTTCCGAGGGAAGTACCACTGATGGTGGGTGTTAAATGTCTGTGTCGATTTGTGGGTATTGGGTAGTTGATGCAATGAAATGTGTTCTCTTTTTTTTTTTCCTTCAAAACCTTTAGGTTGACTGTTGTGCAAGATAAGTACTCGGAGACTCGTTGCAATTTAGGGTGTTTTTTTTTTAGTTTTTTCCTGGTGTGTTCCACTTTGTGTGTTAAACTAAGTAGCTTATTGTCAAAAATGTGAGAAAAATGTTTCGCGGATATTAAGTATTTTGTACGGCCTCCTGATGATTTTGATATATAATATGTTGATTTATCTTGTGTTAAGATTTTATAAGTTTAAAATATGTTCATTGTTGTAGTGTGGAAATGGTTCTTAAACGGTTTTGGCCAGTTCACTCAACTTTGAAACCATAAAATAGGCTTGTGGTTGTGATGTATATGTAGCAAGCTAATCACTAGCGATGTCTCTTGCAGGAGAACTTGGAGAGTACACCAACGAAGTTGCGGAGGGAATGATGTTCAGGAATAGAGATGCGTTCAAGCATCATATGGCGATTTATGCTATAAACAAGAAATTCCGCTATAAGAGTAGGAAGTCGGAGCCAGGACTGATGGTTCTCCAATGTTGTAGTGATGATTGTCCTTGGAGAGTGTAATGAGTGAAACTTAAGGATGCTGAAATTTTGAAATTCAAGTCTAGTGTTTTGAAATTTTTGGAAGATATTAATGTTGTTTTGAATTACATGCAGAGATGGTTGCTGCTAAGGGGTTGCTTTAGCATCCACGGCTGCGGTTGACAATGAAGGAGGATCATCTACTGGCTCGGCGGATGTAGGCTTGATGCATGGTCGCCATCAGGTCAATATGACTGATAACATGGTGGTGGGGAATGCAGAATCCCCAATGATAGGAGCAGACAACGAAGGTGAAAAATAAATTTTTGAAATTCAAGTCTAGTGTTTTGAAATTTTTGGAAGATATTAATGTTGTTTTGAATTACATGCAGAGATGGTTGCTGCTAAGGGGTTGCTTTAGCATCCACGGCTGCGGTTGACAGTGCAGCTGGTGGTAGTCAAACCCCTTTGGAACCAATGGAAAAGTTGGCTCTTGTGTGCGCTGCAAAAGAGGTTGGGGCTAGCAAGGCTGGGAAGAGGCCACCAGAGACTTCTTCCGAGGGAAGTACCACTGATGGTGGGTGTTAAATGTCTGTGTCGATTTGTGGGTATTGGGTAGTTGATGCAATGAAATGTGTTCTCTTTTTTTTTTTCCTTCAAAACCTTTAGGTTGACTGTTGTGCAAGATAAGTACTCGGAGACTCGTTGCAATTTAGGGTGTTTTTTTTTTAGTTTTTTCCTGGTGTGTTCCACTTTGTGTGTTAAACTAAGTAGCTTATTGTCAAAAATGTGAGAAAAATGTTTCGCGGATATTAAGTATTTTGTACGGCCTCCTGATGATTTTGATATATAATATGTTGATTTATCTTGTGTTAAGATTTTATAAGTTTAAAATATGTTCATTGTTGTAGTGTGGAAATGGTTCTTAAACGGTTTTGGCCCAGTTCACTCAACTTTGAAACCATAAAATAGGCTTGTGGTTGTGATGTATATGTAGCAAGCTAATCACTAGCGATGTCTCTTGCAGGAGAACTTGGAGAGTACACCAACGAAGTTGCGGAGGGAATGATGTTCAGGAATAGAGATGCGTTCAAGCATCATATGGCGATTTATGCTATAAACAAGAAATTCCGCTATAAGAGTAGGAAGTCGGAGCCAGGACTGATGGTTCTCCAATGTTGTAGTGATGATTGTCCTTGGAGAGTGTACGCAGTGAAACTTAAGGATGCTGAAATTTTTGAAATAAGAAAGGTCGTCTCCGAGCATTTGTGTTCCGTGGATGAGCGTGGAGGCTACCAAACCCAAGCGACTTCTTCAGTAATTGGGGAACTAATGCGAAGTAAGTTTGGAGGGGCGTGTGGGGGCCCAAAACCGCGAGAGATAAGACAGATGATGCGTGGTGATCACGATGTTGACATATCATACTGGAAGGCATGGCGTTCTAGGGATGTAGCCATCGATAAGGCGAAAGGAACCACTCAATCATCATACAGTCAGCTACCAGACTATCTACACAGGCTTGTAGCCGCAAACCCCGGGACAAAAACTGAGCTAATGACGGAAGCGATTGAAGGTGGTGGGAGCCGTTTCAAGTATATGTTTGTTGCATTTGGTGCATCAATTGAAGGATATGCATTCATGAGGAAGGTGATAGTAGTTGATGGGACACATTTGAAAGGAAAATATACTGGTTGTTTGCTAACCGCATCAGCTCAAGATGGGAACTATCAAATATTCCCGCTTGCGTTCGCCATTGTGGACAGTGAGAATGATATGTCTTGGGAGTGGTTTTTCAAGCAATTGTCAGCGTTTGTGGGTGGGGATCAAGGATTGGTGTTTATATCGGATAGGCACATGTCTATTTACAAGGCAATTAGCCAGGTAATAAACCGTTTAGCTCATTAACGTATTTATTGGACGAGTACAATTCCGTACTAGATGCTTGATGTAGAAGGAACCTAACGAATTAATTGTGTCATATCAGGTTTTCCCAAGGGCGGGACACTGTATCTGTGTTGTGCACCTCAAGAGAAACATACGTACTAACTTCAAAGCCCGCCACCTGGAGTATCTCGTTGCAAAGGCTGCTCGGACCTTCAGACTCCAAGAATTCTACAGCACGTTTAATGAGATTAAGACACTGGACGCGAAATGTGCAGAGTACCTGCTTGATATAGGGTTGGAGCATTGGGCTAGAGCTCATTTCCAGGGTAACCGTTACAATATAATGACAAGCAACCTGGCGGAATCTTGGAATTCTGTGTTGCGTGAGGCGAGAGAATTTCCGATCATACCGTTGATTGAGTTCATTCGTGCAAAGTTGACTGCTTGGTTTGCATCACGCAGAGACGCTGCGCAGAACAACAGGGGGTCACTTACTCCAAAGGTTTCAGGTATCGTTACAAAAAATTTCGAGGAAACGGGTGGATACGCAGTAACTAATATTGCGGAAGATGAGTATGAAGTCCGGAACAAACACGGTTCAAGTTTTCATGTTAATCTAGTTAACAAAACTTGTAGCTGTTTTGAGTTCCAGATGCTTTCAATTCCATGTTCTCACGCCATTGCTGCTGCAATCAAAGGAAAAATTAGCGTGGAATCGTTAGTGTTATCTGCATACACCGTCGAGGCATTAAGGTCGGCATATGCCGGTAGTGTATTGCCGGTGCCAGACTTCGATGGGATGACGGATTTGGTCACTGATATTGGTGGTATGAATTTGTACCCACCAGCAACGAGGAGGCCACCAGGGAGGCCAAAGAAACAAAGGTTCTTTTCAAGGGGGGAGAAGATTGTAAGTTATATTGTACAGATTTCTTAGCTAATACATACATTGTTGAGATCCAGTACTGACTAATATGTTTACAGATGAAACGCATTCGAAGAAGGACATTGTGCAGCAGATGCAAGGGCTTTGGACACAACAAAGCAACTTGCAAAGAAGCTATATAGTAAGATCGTGAAGTTTAATGGAGGGAATTTAAGGCAGCGGACTTGTTGTATGGGAACGCGGTGGAATCAGGATAGGGAGAAATAAAAATCTTTGTGTAAAATAGAAGTACTACTTCTCCCATCCGTAAAGGGTTGTTGGAATTAAGGTTGTAATGCCATGTTATAATAAATAAAAATTGCCTCCTTTCCAGTGTCAAGATAATTCCTGTACTGCTATGTTCATTAATATCAGTGAAAATATAAGAAAAAAGGTTAGCCGAAATCGTAATCACAAAACGAGAAATTAGAAACTTCGAAATGAATATGATGGTGGACATTGTTAGCCGGTTAATATAATGACCATACTGTAATTAGGAACACTAATGACAAGGAATAACGATTTGTTGGAATGCTAAACTTCGAATATTATGTATTACAATTCGGCAAGTAAAGTGTGAAAATGTTGGCATGCTCGGATAATAACACCTAGGTGGACGTGGACGTTGATTTCTAGATGTTTAACTTTTTGGATGTCTAGTGACTATGTTGGCTCGATTATCATGGTAGCACGAAGTCGAATGAAAGTGACAATTGTATACATGCTTCGGAATCCCCGACGTCCAGTCTCATCTTTATAATGGATTCAATTGGTGGAATTTGCTTCGCGTTTGTGTAGTGACACGAGTCTATTATATTAGTTTGAGTTCTCTATTAGTTTCAATATACACAAACTATTGGACGAGAACACATGGAACACACAAAACATGAAAACGACACATTGTCATCCAGCAGACTCTGGCCGTGCCGAAATGATAAGACAATATCCCACATATGTTAAACACTTACAGACCATTGACATCACGAAAGTACACTACATATATACTCACAAAATAGAGCAGCAACCATTCCTAGCAAGACCAATCATAGCCTTGCTGTGTTCGAGCTGTTTCTCTAGACCAACAACATCAGCTCTGACCTCTGACAGCTCCGCTTTTAAGTCTGTAACCATACACTTTAAATCCTCTACATCTTCAACCACCCGTTCGTCGGTCCAAGTGAACAAATGATTTTTGTCCTGTGTTAAATTAGCTTAGAAAAATCAATAACTACAGCTACTGAGCCTCTAAAAATCATTAGCTATATGAGTGCAACTTGACAAAAAAAAAAAATACCCCTTCGGACCCATTGGGGCAACAGTAAAAGAGCCTCCCCGGGTTCTTCAATGTCCCCGACGTCTTGATAGTAGCTTCTTCACCGCATCGGCAGAATTTTGGTATCCCCCTCTGCCTTTCAACTCGGCTACGTCTACCATTGCCTCCACCTAAAATGTGGGACTTCGCATTTTAGGGTGAAATAGAGTCAACAAACTATTTAGAATATTGCTTGGAGTACCTGATATAGAGGAGGAGCTGGGATTCTCGGAGTGAGACATTGTTCTTGCAAATTTTTACAGATCAACGGCGGATATAGGTGAAAAAATCTAGGGATTGTGGTAAGATATGTTGAAGATAAATAGATGGAACAGAACGGCGCCGTGTGGAGAAAAGGTACACATCTTCTAGGGTTTCAGCCCACATCTGGCTGCGTAGATGGGTTTTTCGGCCCGTTAAACCTGTGGTCGTTTTTAGGTCCAACAGTTGGTAAGTATTTTATCATTCTTGACCTTTTATTTGTTAATGATTGTAATGTTGTGTGGTTAGCAAGCTAATCTAAATGATAACTATACAACTAACTACTGCTCGAGGCTAAACATCTGCCGTCTAAGATTGCAAAAACGATGTCAGGGGAATTACGACGGAAATAGACTCCGGTTAGACATTTTGATCAGAGCATCGCTATTATCCTGCTACAAATAAGATGTGTATGAACAATGTATCCTTTTTATGGCAAACTAAGGTTTTGTGACTGTCCACGAATCAGGCCGGGGCACATTTGAAAAACACAAAATCTATGAAAAAAATAAGTAACCAACTAAAATATCTTACGATATAATCTGGTAATATAAGATAAGACATTCTTTAGCTTGCTATCCATTAAACTTATATGTCTACCAAGGATTAGATGTATTAAACATAGGTTGCAGCTAGTGGACGGGTAGAAAAGGTTACATTACATAAGACTACGGGTGGCACCACAGAAAATACAACACGGAAACAAACAAACTTTGAAAAGAGGGTGCAAGTGTTGGATACGTAGAATCATAGTGGGCCAACGTTATCTTCATAGATAATGACTGCGGTCTTTTGAACCTCAACGTCAAGGACATCAGGTGTGATGCATTTGCAGACATCGGGGCCGCCGACAGCATGTGCTTGCATTAGTAGGATAGAGGTGATACCGGAGTCGAAGTGGCTGTGGTTCTGCGGGACAATACGGGGTCTCTCAATGGTTAGGGCCTTCATATTTTTAGAAAAGACTTGTTTCGCCGCACGTCTCAGAAGTTAAGGAAACATTTCCGTAATGTGACGGATTTCTTTGCTCATCATCCCGTTCGTCCTGAGATATGTGTTACAGTCTAACACAATCGCCTGCGAAAGTGAGCAGTCAACACAGACACCTACCCAATGCTTCTTGTCGAAGTTGAAAGGAAAGTAGATGCGAGTAGCTTCGGTGATTGGGCGATCTCCACCAATGTATTCAATCAAGGAAGGCGGGAAACGGTAACTCTCTTTCTTTGAGGACTTGACAAACTTGGCGAAAATGTCAGATAGGAGGCCAACAAACTTCGTGTCTAGGAAAACTATGCTGTTGGGTTTGTGGTCTTCGAAATATGGTTGCAGCAACGAACGGGTGTGATGGATTAGAACATCGATCACCTGAGGGAAAAAGCAGAGTACAAGGCGTAATGAGTTCACCAAAAATTCACCTCCTAAGATTTGCTCTTAAAATGATACCTTTGCATCTAAGTGTGAAGATCTAGCAAGAAGTGCAGACAGGTCGCTGCTGTCAAGACATTGACCACCGACGCTGATAGCACTGTAACAAAAAAAATATCAGGATATCAACTTTGTTAGTACCACATATGTTGGATGTAACTTGATTAGAGATAACCGAAGATGGAGATTAAGAACGCACAAATCTGTTTGCAGCTTTTCAGAAAGAACTCTGATCTTTGAGGCGTAGTCAACGTTCGGGCCACGTTGAATAGAGTTGACATGCGCTTCCCATGCTCGGGTAAGGAACCGTTTATCACATTGGTAGTCTCCTACAAGCGCCCGTGGCACAACTTTCTGTCTTTTGCTTTTCATGTGTGCTGGGAACGGTTCTTCATTGTCTGTGAGACGAATTGGTGCGACCTCTTCCAAGAATTCATCAACATTGTCAGTATGCACTGAACATGTTTTGCTGAGACCTCGTTCTTCCTGGGTTAGACCAAGCGAAAATGTGGGCTTTGGGAAAGCTAGATTTGTCTGTACGTTAACCTTTAAATATACCAAAAAACGACTGAAAATATGAATAACAAAAGCTACATAACCAATTAATATAGTAAAAACATGAGACTCTATAAGCATTAGGGTCCTGTGCAAACCAAATTGGGATTCTTTTCAGTGACAGGCGCGGGTGGTGGAGGATTGTTTTCAGCAGAAGTAGATGGGGTGCGGCGAACAGCGTCTGCAGGGCATGACCCTGTCTCTGCAGCGTTGCTGATGACATTGTCCTAGCCAAGAAAGTAAAAAATTGAAAATCATGCGTTAGCAGTGTGCGAACCAAATATTGATTGATAAAATAATTATTAAACATCCCAAAATCAGTTGTTGGCATGGGACGGAGTACGTTATATTGCTAATACAAGAAAATCTATCAAGCTAAAATGTTCAAGAAAATTAGCAAAGATACAAGTGGATTGCAAACCAAGTGTGCACATTGGCCTTAAAAAAATATAGCAAACGCACGAGAGAAGACAGATTAATAACATAAGCTAAATAGCCAATTAGTCAAGATATTAGAATGGTGTGCAAACCAAAATGTGATGAGGTTCAGTGACAACCACTAGTGGTGGTGGATTAATTTCAGCAAAAGGAGATGGGGTGCGTTGGACACCGTCTGCAGGGCTTGACCCCGTTTCTACACAGCTGTTGGTGTCATTGTCCTAGGCAAGAAAGAAAAAAATTAGCAGTCGACATTTGTGTGAATCAGACAAAAAAACTACAGTCGCACCAAAGTTCAAACGAGTGCTATGTAAAAAATTACAAATCATGCATTATCAGTTTGCGAAAAAGGTAAAAAGATGTATGCAAAACATACAATTAGACGTCCTACAATTCTTGTTGGCATGATACGGAAAGGAATGTATCCCTAATATGATGAATCGATCCACTAAAATTTGCACTGACATTAACAGAGATACTACTGGAATGCTAACCATGAAGCCGGGTGGTTCATGTTGAGTCAGTTGGGGGCTGCTACCCATGTCGTCCTCACGTTCTTGATCATTCGCCGCCTCCGTGTTGACATCTACGTCTGTAGGAGCATCAAATATGCGGACCTATGACCGGTGGTCCGTATTAGAAGAATAATGAAAACAAGATAATCAGGATTCTTTTTAAAAATACTAACCGGAAATACTACACCACCAGTGTCGTGTGGAACGGCTCGGATGGCTTCTTTGTTTCTAGAGGCATCACCGACCAGGGCCTGCAAACAAACGTATTGGTGAGAAAGATTGAACCGCAAAGGGAGGTCGTGGTGTGTCTTAGTTTATGGGTTTAGCTTACATCTCCAGTTTGTGGTGCCACTTGATTGGCGAAACTCATGGCGCCCTGGATGATGCGATGTGGATCAAAAGGGCTGGGGACTGTAGTTGTCTTGTTCCTGTTATCAACGGGATCTGCTTGGGGGACATGTGGTGTATCAGCGTGTGTTCGTGTGCACTGGGTAGGTGTTAGATTAGCAATGTTCCTCTGAAATGTTTCAAACATGACTTGTATGTCGGAATGCATTTGACTTTGATATTTCGTTAAGGCCTGCCCCAGGTTCTTTATCTCTTTCTCCATCCGACACAGGTCTGCAGATACACTACTTTTAATTAGAGAAGCGACATATTCAGCATCGATGGCATCGGACCGAGTAGGATTCACATTGTTTTTGGTTGTTTTGCGGGTGTTGTTATCCTTTTTGGCATCTTCACGCATGTGAATAACGTCGGCCACAGATGCACCGCCGAGAAAATGTGAGTTACAGAACGAAAAGCCCTCATGGATACACTTCTCCATGTTTGCAACCAGAACATCCTCTTCAACGTCGGGGCCGACAATTTCAGCATCGACATTGCTAAGTTCGACTCCATCAGCGATAATAGAAACAACATGAGTCTGTATAAATAAATAATATTAGAACACATCAACGGGAGACAAGAATAAAGATGATGTATATTCTAACAAAACAATACCTTGCATGCAGAATCAATATCCCGCACATGTGTCGGATTGATGCTTTTCTTTCCCTCTGTGTCATCGTCCACAAAGTCGTCGCCGTCTTGACCTTCACCTTCGGAACCAGAAGAACCCTCTGCTTGAACGACTCTGGTGAGCGAAGGAGCTGCTTCTATCATAACAAGCTGTATCGATAGAACAAACCCTTTAAGTGCAATGGTTTTTTGAGACAGTGAAACTTCATCTCTCTCTTTTATGCTACTTATCAGCATTTCAAAAGAAGCACGACCCCAAGAATAGTCAAGGAACTGATCAATTTCTTTGATCTTCTCCGCGTATTCTTTCAAAATGCGTGGGTTATGAGACGTGGGGAGAATGACTGCTGACACCAATGCGAGTAGAGCGTACTTGATCCTCATCTCCCTATCAGGTACAGTCTTCTTCTTTAGCATGTTAATAACATAGCTAACCGGTACTTCCGTCATAGAACCAAAAAGCTCACCCCAGTAAGGCTTCTCAGATATGTTCTTCTTGCTCTTCCTCTTCATGTGGGGCGGATAATTGCGACAATTAAGACCTGTAACTAGGCCGAACTCTCTGATTGAGAATCTAACTGGTTTGCCAGCAAATAGAAACCAGGCTTCATTCTTCTTAGCAACCTTCAATTGTCGGGATAAAAGAAATCGCCCAAAACGGCCAGAGAACGTGGGTTTATCCGCAATTTCGATCAGCTTGACGAACAGGGTCTCACTAATAATCTGAACTTCATCCGGGTCGAGAGCATTCAGAATTTTCTTGATGCATGCGGGTTTGTGATATGGGGTAACCCTAACGCCGAGAGGTTCTTCACCTACGGCAAACATTCGGGGCGGAAATGGTAGGGGAGGGGTAGTGGGAGGGGGCGGTTCATCACTATGATCCATCGGAAAATTATCAAAGTCAAAAGGAGATTGATATCTAGATTAGAATGACTGTATTGGACTAGCGAAGTTGATCAACAGCGGTTCAAATAGAAGGAGGTGTCTGAAAATATTCCCGATGTTCGATGTAAGACAGCAAATAGGGATGTCTCGAGAATTGAAAAGCAAAACCCACTTGCCTGACACGAGAAATTACTTTTGGGTTTGGGTCATCGAAAAAAAATGAAAAAGATGAGTTACATGACAAACAGGTAACCGGTTGCTGTGGATAAGGAATATATAAGGCTAGAAAGGTAAATCTCACATGTTCTACAAGCCTCGAAAATGCAAATAGGGTATATGCCTAATTAACGTATGTCTTGTGTGTAGGATGCAAATTCTCAATAAAGTATAGACTTATTAATATTACTAGTAGCGTTTTACTTTATTTCAACTGAATTTAAAGTCTACAGATGCTAGTTGCAATAGCTTCGATTCAGTATGTAGTTAACTGAGAATATTCTATAACGAGTAGTATCTTTTCTCGTTGTTTTATGTATCACAAACATTTTTTACTATGCTATATTATTTGACCTACCACTAATTTTCGGACCACACCTCCAACTTTTAAAATATACATTAGTTTACGTAATATATAATCAATGTGCGACAAAAATCTTGTTTTACTAATACGAGATTATATATCTATACTATTATTTGCGAAATGATTTTTCGTAATCGAGCTCTCACGTTAAAATTTAGAGTGATTAAAGTCGGTGATACCTATAATGAATTTATATATAATTTATTATATAATTAAAAACGAATTTTATGTTGATAATATTAGGTTATATGTTATTAATGATAATTGATTGTAAAACATATTTTAAAGATAAGATAATTCTTATTTATATATACTGTGTTATTATCTGTAATAATATTTTCTATTAAATTAAGATATAAAAATCATAATCAAATATTAATCAAACAGAAAATTGTGTAAATATATTTTCTAATATATGAGTGTTTTTTAAATTTCAACACAATAATTAGCATATATGCTGGCTGCCAAAAAAAACATATTATCTTTTCATGAAAAAACTTTCATATATAAATAATTTGATATTTTATTTAAACTGTTTAAGAACATAAATAACAATTTATTATGTTAGTTTTTAAATTAATAAAACATAAATTAATAAATATTCGTAGATTTGTCCACATGTGCGGGCAAAACATCTAGTTAGCTAAATATTTAACCCCAGGAATATTAGTATCATGGCACCTCATGCAACTGCTTTGCTTTAAAACTCTTTTATTTTGTCTCGTGGCCTGTGGGATCAATCAAAAGATTTCTGACGCTAATTACAATCATTAAACATAATCGAGGAGATTAACTATTGATTAAGGTTAATCTAAAAAATTGCAAATTGTAAATGGATGAAGCTTAGGTGATAGTGGACGTTGTCGATCATATTAATATTAAAATGTTGACAACTTAGGTTTAAGTACCAACTTGTAACATAGAAAAAGAATCTGCATGACGTAGAGAGACCAAGTTTTGATTTGTGTTGTTTGATTAGATGAGACACGTTAAAACCAGCAACCTATATACTGTCTTAACTTTGGTTGTTTATCAAGAATGGTAACTAATTAGAATGTGCAAGAGGTATATAGCCCTTGCGGGGAAGTTATTTCCAACACTTTTTTTAACGGGAAGTAGTTTTAATACATTTTAATACATTTTCAAGTACAGTTCACTAATAGTAAAACAGACACACGCAATTCAAATAATACAAGATCAGTTTGTAATACTAAATTTCCTTCTTCTTTTTTTTGTTCAACAACTAAATTTCCTCTCTATATAAGGATAAACGGTGATATTGCCTTGTTTTGTTTTGTTATCGTCGTCGCAAACGCAATGGAAACAAGAAAAGATGCTATTGTGAGTTTGATTAGTTTCACGTGCAAATTCAGAAGTTAAAAGCTTTTGTGACTCATCCTGAGTCATAAACTTGTAACTAAGCGCATCCTATAAATGTAGTGTACTCTTTTTTAGTGTGCCCTTTCAACCTTCCAACTATTCGCCACATTACAGTTTATACTATTGATCAAAATTTAGCATTAAGCTAACGAAAATAGCTAGTTCAGAGCATAAAAGAATTAAGCTCCCACATCAAGCCAATGTACTTTTGACTGCTGCTTTAGAAATTCTTCCTCCAGTTCTGCAAGTCTTTGCCATTTAGCATAAGCTGCACTCTCTGCTCGAATCAAAGCAACTGTTGGGTTCAACATTATTTCTTTCTGCTTCTCACACAGTATCAAATAAGCTTCCCTGGCTCTCTTCGGTAACTCACCCAGCTTTTCCTTACTCAGAGCTCGAATAGGTTTCTTTAGAGGTTTCAGATGTTTAGTAATTCGATACATCGCCGCAGTTGAATGGTATAAAGGCTCGTGTTCATTCCAGTGATCCTTCATTAGTGGAATATTAAACTCCGACATTTTAGCAATGGCATTCGTAAATTTGAAAGGCCTCCTCTTTTTCTGCTGCTCCACTTCCAATTGGATTCTACATCTCAGATGGTCTGAGCATCCACCAGCTTCAAAAACACAGTATGTTGGTGAACCATGTAACCATTCCTCATTAACCAACACTCTATCAAGCTTCTTGCAGATCAAACCTTGATCTCTCTTATTACACCAGGTGAACATTGGGCCTTGATAACTTATGTCTGTAAGCTTACAGTACCTAGCCATATCTTGAAAGTCCCTCATACCCACAGGCAGTCTTGGTGAACTCTCGAACCCTGAATGTTCCTCTCCATCAAGAATTTCGTTATAATCACCCATCAATAACCATTTTTTATTGCGGAACATTGGAGAATCCTGATGACTTCTCAAGTCTTCCCATAAACTCTTCCTTTCCTCCATTGTGTTATATGCATAAACAAAGGAGCAGAAAACCTCTTCCTCTTTCCCCGGCAACAAAACTGCACAAATAAGTTGATCACTTGTAAACACCGGAGTCATCCTCACATTAGATCGCCATACAATCCATAACCTTCCCAAATTATTAAACTCATAATTAGACATGAAACTCCACCCTTTAAAAACATCCTCCAAAATCTTTTCCACTTTCTTCTCCCTTACCCTTGTTTCTATAAGGCAACCAAATAGAATAGACTGGTCCCTTACCCAATTCTTAACAACTTTATGCTTAGTAGATTTGTTAAAGCCTCTTATATTCCAGAAAAACGCAGCCATCAGAGATGTTTCCGGGAACCCCTTTTCATATGAACATGATCAGAAGCTGCCGGTATAACTCTATGGTTTGTTTTCGACGTCCGAGGAAGAGTTTGTCTTTTCCCTCTCCTCTTCTCACTTAGTGTTTCTTCTAATCTCTCCTCAACTGTCTGAGATAAGTCCACACTCTCCTCTTCCAGCTCTTCCATATCTTCTGTCTTCTCCTTATCAACATCCTCTTCATTTTCTCCCGAACTACTCAATACTGCATATCGTGAAGGCGTGGCTATCACCACCTGACCATATTGCAGATCTTGTTTAGGGCTTCTTCTAATCTTCTCTGCTGATACAGTCTTCCAAACATTTATGGGAACAATAGTTTCTTTCATAACTCTGCAAAGATTCGGGAGGTAAGGAATGGAATTCATGAAGTTCAGCGTGAGGATGGAACCATTGCAAAAACGGAGGATGAAATAAAGACGGAAGCTGGGGATTTTTTTAAACGATTTATGGAATTCCAGCCTCATGATTTTGAAGGGGTAAATGTAGAAAGGTTGAAGAAGCTGTTGAATTTTCAGTGTAACCAAGTGGAATGTGAAGCACTTGAAAAAGAAGTTTCTAGAGAAGAGATAAAAGATGTTATCTTTCGGATGGCTGGTAATAAATCTCCAGGTCCAGATGGATATACAACTGAGTTCTTCAAAGGAGCTTCGGATGTCATAGGAGGGGATGTAACTGTGGCGATACAATCCTTTTTCATTAAAGGCTTTCTTCCCAAAGGTCTAAACTCAACAATACTGGCACTTATTCCAAAAAAGGAGGGGGCAATGATGATGAAGGATTACAGGCCTATATCCTGCTGCAACGTTCTTTATAAGGTAATATCGAAACTCCTTGCAAATAGATTGAAGCGCATTTTGCCGAAATGTATAACTTGGAATCAATCTGCCTTCATTAAAGAACGTTTGCTGATGGAGAATGTATTGCTAGCAACTGAGTTAGTAAATGATTACCATAAGGATTCTATAACTCCTAGATGTGCGTTGCAAGTAGATATTTCTAAGGCCTTCGACTCTGTGCAGTGGGGTTTTCTGATTAATACTTTGCAAGCGCTGGGAGTGCCTGAAAAGTTCATTAAATGGATCTCCTTATGCATCACATCAGCCTCTTTTTCTGTACAAGTAAATGGGGAGTTAGCAGACTATTTTCAAAGCAAAAGGGGACTAAGGCAGGGATGCTCATTGTCGCCTTACTTGTTTGTTCTGTGTATGAATGTCCTCTCTCGAATGATTGATGAAGCAGCAGCTAAGGGAGTTATTGGGTATCATCCTCGTTGCAAGAGCTTGGGCCTTACTCATCTCTGTTTTGCTGATGATTTGATGATCTTTGCTGATGGAACCAGGAAATCCATTGAAGGGATTTTAAAGGTTTTTGAAGACTTTGATAGATGGAGTGGGCTAAAAATTAGTATGGAGAAGTCAACACTGTTTGTAGCTGGAAGTGATGATGAAGAGATTCATCAAAGGTTTCAGTTCACTACAGAAGAATTACCTGTGCGTTACTTAGGCCTTCCTCTGCTAACCAAAAATATGACAGTTTCAGACTATCTGCCCCTGATAGAGAAGATTCGGAAGAGAGTAAGTTCATGGACTGGAAGGTTTCTTTCTTATGCGGGGAGAATGCAGTTACTCAACTCGGTAATAACAAGCTTAACCAATTTTTGGATGGCCGCGTTTAGATTACCGAGTCGATATATCAAAGAAATTGAAAGAATATGTTCAGCTTTTCTGTGGTCTGGTCCTGAACTGAATGGGAAGAAAGTGAAAGTTGCTTGGGTTGATGTTTGTAGGCTGAAAGAAGAAGGTGGCTTAGGATTTCGCCCTTTGAAAGAGGCAAATCTAGTGTGTTGTTTGAAACTGATCTGGAGACTCTTATCTTCCCATTCATTGTGGGTTAACTGGGTTAAAAACTATCTCATACGAAAGAGTTCTTTTTGGTTGATAAAGGAAAGCTCTCAGTCTGGTTCTTGGATGTGGAGAAAGATTTTAAAATATAGAGAGGTGGCCAAGAAGTTCTATGGAGTTGAGTTGAGAAATGGGGAAAAAACATCTTTTTGGTTTGAGAAGTGGTCAGTAGTAGGCAGGTTGCAGGAGTTGTTGGAAGAAGGAGGTTGTATTGATCTGGGGATCCCGAAGAATGCAGTGGTGGCTGATAGTAGAAATCATAGACGGAGGCATCATAGAGTCGCCTTTCTAAATAGAGTGGGGGATGAGATTGAGAAATTCAAAGAAAATTTTGTTGAAGAAGAAGATGTATCGATGTGGATGAATTCAAAAGGGAAGTATAAAAGGTGTTTTTCTACCAGAGAAACTTGGTTGAATACAAGAGAGAAGGCTCCTGCTTGTCAGTGGCATCGAGCAGTTTGGTTTAAACATGCAACCCCACGGTTCTCTTTTATCACTTGGGTTGCAATGCATGGAAGACTTGCCACGGGAGAGAAAATGAGAAGCTGGAATGTGAATGCAGATGTTTCTTGCGTGTTTTGTCAGGAACCAGTGGAAACTTTGCATCACTTATTCTTTGAATGTACCTTCTCGGAGAAAGTTTGGAGGAAGTTAATAGGAGGAGTTATGGAGTATCAGTATATTGCTGAATGGGGGAGAATCTTGAGGCTACTCACAAGGGATTCAACCTGGAGCAAATTACAGATGTTCACAACCAAAGACATATTTCAGTCGGCTGTTCATATGATTTGGTGTGAAAGAAATAGGAAAAGACACTGTGAAGCTTCTTGTTCAGCTGAGCTCTTGGTTAGAAGGATTGACAAGAATATGCGTAACAAGTACACAATTCTGCAGCGGAGAGGTGATAAATATTTCGGAGGGGAGATGATATACTGGTTCAGTACCAGATGATTCTAAGAAGAAGCTGGAGAAATGAAGAAATGAAGTTTTGGTCTTTAGAATTGATAGTTTCGAATAGTTCAGAGTGTTACATCTTGATGTAAAAAACAGAGTTTTTCTTTTTGAATTCAATTTAACATTCAATTAAAAAAAAAAAGAATTAAGCTGCAAGGTGATTATTGTTATGCACTAAACAAATTATTTGATAATATTGCAGGAGTAGCGATGTATATATATAGCTGGATCACGTTTTTTTAGCAATACTATACGATTAAGCTTGTTTTGGTCGGTGCAAAGAGGAGAGGGACAACACCTGAGCTCAATTAAGGGTTAAATGTAGATCATATCTTATTCGTCTTATTTGTTAAAAAAAAACTTATTCGTATTATTTAAACATCTTTGTATACAAAATATTCAATTCTAACTTTCTAAAATGTTACCATATTTACTGACAAGAAACTATTCATTACCCAGTTTATATATATAGTTAGTTGTAAGATAACATATATTTCTAACTAGTAACAAGAAAAAATGTTTAAATTCTCAAATTTAATGTTTAAATTTATTTGTTATATAAAAAGCATGTTCTGCATCTATCGCAAAAATCCTTGACTAGTGGTTTTACATGCACTATATTCATGGTAGGTATGCTATTTAACATACGGAATCACAATTTAGTATAAAATTATTAATAAATGTTTAATCAACTCCCATATCAAAGAATTCCCACAATTATACCAATTGTTTTATATAACCGAATCTGTTAAAAACATATTAAAATGTATGGTTTAACTTAATAAAACCATGTATATATACACTATTTCATACTTAATTCAATAACGGTGCATTAGTTTCATATTCTAAGGTAGAAACAAAAAAATTAGACGAGGGGAACTAGACAAACCGAAACAAGCAGCAAAGCGAATAAAACAAACGGATTCGAAGTTATTAACTAAAATAAAATTGTAATAAGAACGGAATGGAATGCTCGTGAAATTAAGCTTAATCTTCGCTGTCGAGTTAAAGGTCATGTGCCGCGAGAGACACGCTGACCTCCATTTAACACCTCTGAGCTCTCTTTGTTTTATTTCTAATAATATATAAACTGAAATCATATCTTTTTCTATTAAAAATGTACAACTAGATATCTTATATGTGTTGCTTGCTTCTAAATATACCTAAGTTCTTTTTATAGACAAGAAAAGTTTCGATTGATTGTTTTGGTAAGTTGACCTTGTTTATATATATTTATTCTCATGCGCTAATTTATTTCAGGAATTCTACTCAAACTTTTTCTCTCTAGATACCCATAGTTCTCTCATCATGTTCAATCCTATCCACGAGAATATCATATTTGCCGAATGATTTGATATAGATTTCTCGAGAAGATGTCTAATTCTTTTCATTATCTTCCGAAATTTCCGTGTATAGTTTAATTGATCTTGAAAACGTTTTAAAGCTAAGGTTTGTTCCATAGCTAGTTTTCATGGCTTATTTAAGCTAAGGTTTGTTCCATAGCTAGTTTTCATGGCTTATTTATAAAACAAAGAGAAATTGTTTTTTTGGCCAAAAAAATGGTAACTATGTTCCATTGAGCTAATTTTTATTTTGTACCATTTTTGTTTCTAATGTCTTTTAGTATTTTTGAAAATAAATTAAATAAATAGATTTACAAACAAAAAAAATTTGAAAAAAATAGTAAGCACTAATGAAATACCTATATCAATTTAGTGGTATTTTTCTAGTTATAAAAATATTTAAATCATAATTTTAGATTATGTTCTACGAAGTAGAAAATAAAATTCATTTTTTTCATTAAATCTACTATCCTTAGAAAACATGATCTACAAAAATAATAGTATTCTAAAAATATTTAGAATATACATTCTGCGCTTAATCTATAGTTCTGTATATAGAATTTGGAATCTACATGCTACTATAAATCTAAAACCTGTAGAAATCGAAATATACACATTACTATAAATATAAAAAAAATCTGTAGAAACTGAAAATTATATTATATATTTACTAAAAGAGAAACTGTATTTTTCAGGGTCGAAACTAGGAGGAACATGTATCATAAATTAGTAGGCAAAATGGAAATAAATACAAAGTTAACCCTTTCTCCCAAAAAGAAAAACGGGGAAAAAACAAAGTTGGCAGAAAAACTTTGTCAACAGATATATTTTCGTTTAGTAATACACAATTTATGTGTAACCAAGAATAAGAAAATGGAGGTACATAAATTCTATGAGCACTTCTAATAATATTATATTTTCATTTTAAAATAGAGTCTAAAATAAAAAATATTTCAATGATATATTAATTTCATTCTATAATAGAATATAAAAATAATTTTTTCTATAAATTATTTTATTTTTTGTTCATCACTCTATTTTTATTATAAAATAAAATATCATTAAATTTAACTCTATTATAATTTTATTTTATTTTGAATGAAAAATTAGAATTAATGGTCTAAAGAGTAAGAAAATTACAAGATAATATTTTAGTGATATACAGAACTTTGGAAAAGTAAGCAACACAAATCTAGATTCGAAAATATCCATCTATAGATTTCATTTTCTCTTAAGCATTAATATGAATATTTCCATAGGTCTGGAATATCATGAATTAATAAAAAGAGAGTGAATTGATGTCGTAAAAAAATGAAATTACATGATTTCTGTGTGTTTTTTTTTGTTAACCGAGTGTCCTGGTTCTACCGTGATGATCCAGACTAGAAACTGATTTCTGTGTTTTATTTAAATTGGTACGTGTTTTTATGTGGTGTAGCAGATTAGTGCATATATATAAATAAATTAATAATGAGCTCACATGAATTAAGTGTTCACGTCGGTCGGGTAAGTGTACGCACCTCCCCAAATGCCACGTGTGTTGTTTGATCAAATAACATGGGCGTGTGTTTGTGAACCCTTTGACCAGTCAAACTACACATACTTTGGCCCTGTCCTTACAGGCTTACTACACCAATTTGTATACGTAGGTAGATATGATACGTTTATACGGGTTAATTATATAATTATATGCAAGTCGTAACAATGCTGTATATAGCTTTTTTTATAGATGTCGGAGTTTTTTTGTCAAGCATTAAGAATATGTAAGTTGCTTTTTTGCAATACTAGTAATTTTAACAAATGTTAGCTTATACTTATAGTAAATGAAATACCAATGACTGACCATGTAATTACTAGACCGCGAGCTTGCGGTCAAAGAGGTAAAAATAAGGGAAAAAGTTTGGAAGTCACCATATTTTCAAGTTTGACCTGTCATGCGAAATTAAGTCACATTTTCTTAGTCGTGCTACACGAATATAGACTACTGCTTTTTGACATATTTAAATATCCGAGAAATAATTTATTTGTGGGCTGCACGTCCTATCTGATGGTTAAGTCTATGTCTTTAATAAATTCAGATTTAACCATTTTTCCAAAAAAAAACATCTAATTACTATTTAATTAGTCGTTATTATATCAAAAACCACAAACAGATTCAAAAAAAGATGTGGTACAGTACCATTAAAATTTGAGTTTCTTTCACTAAAAGCTACATGTTGATATTATAATAACTTAAAATATAAATACGAAATCTTGCTTTTAGTTCCTTCGTTAATTAGTATGATATCTTTTGTATCAAGTCTGTGAATTTACATATATAACTTTGTATTTCTGATATAATATACAAGTTAATATAATAACTTAAACAAAGATATATAGTAATGTAGAGGAAAAAGATCAAGATATTTCCGAATCAAATTGAGATATACATCGTACAGTACAGTTTTTACAATACTTCAGTTTTGATGTCAACATTTCGATTTCAATCAATGGAGGAGAAATATAATTTTCCAGAATAGTCCTTTGAATTTTACAAGAGGGCATTTCAATTAGAATGCCAAATAAATTGAATTATAAAGGTACATGTGTGGACGTGGTAGAGCGAAAACCTAAACATCGGTAGTGTGGATTTTATGAATATTGTAAAAGTTGTTTTCGAGTAATGGATAGGCTTCCTATAGTTATAAAGTATAATATTTTTCTTGATAAGCGCACACAAATTTAATTTCAGTACTTCGTTTACATGCATTTTTAGGTTTTAGCCGTAGAAATACATCTTATGAACAGATACATGTTCACTTATGTTACTGTGTTACATGACGTGTATGATATGTTCGTGTAAAAGAGTTCAAAATACAAATTCCACTAACATATGAAAGGTAATGCGAGTGTCAAACTCAAAGCTCAAAATATTCAATAAAATTTACGATCGATACAGGTTTAATTTTAAAAACAAGATTTGGCTAAATCTCTCAACAATAAGATTATACATATCATTAATTATGTCAAACGTAGATCTATATGTTAAAATTATGAGATTCTTTGAAACCGATCTATTATAACAAAAGGTGTCAGGAGGTGAATATTATAATATTTGAAAGACAAGATTCGTATATATAAATTTCAATTTTAAATAAGAAAGCCCTCATTGTTTGTTTATTTTTTTGATAAACAAATAATAATAAAACCTACATAAATACAACCGTCACTTCACTTGTTTCCTTCATACTCTCATCTTCTCTCTCTCTTCTTTTCCTGCATAACTTGTGTCTGATCCTAAACTCCATAAACTATTTCGTCGATATCTTTTGTTTCAGTATCTAAAACTCTAACTACTTTTCGAATTGATATTCAAACAAAAAGAAAATGTCAGGAAGAAGATCACGTTCGAGACAATCATCAGGGATCTCCGAAGATCAGATCAACGATCTAATTATCAAGTTGCAGCAGCTTCTTCCTGAACTCAGGAACAGTCGTCGCTCCGACAAGGTACGTTAAATTTATGTTCTAACTATCTACAACATATATATATATGGCAGCCCTTTGTCAAAAAAAAACATATATATATATATATGGCATAAAAATGATGATATACATATGCATATATTGACAGGTTTCAGCATCGAGAGTGTTACAAGAGACGTGCAACTACATAAGGAATCTGCATAGAGAGGTTGACGATCTAAGTGAGAGACTATCTGAGTTACTCGCAAACACAGACACTGCTCAAGCTGCTTTAATCAGAAGCTTACTTACCCAATAATCCATATCATCATCTTCTTTCTTTATTACTATAATAATAATAGTACGCGGATTTATTTTCTATAGATGATGACCTTTTATAGATGTTCAATGATACAAGTTCGTCACTTCTGCTTCGGTCATAAATATTCGCTTGTTTCCTATATAAAAACTTTGGCTTTTTCAGTTACTTTGTTTGTCTCTTTTTATAGTTCTGTTAGGGTTTGTTCACCCAAAAGACTTGGCTATGTTAATTCATTTTCTAGCCTTTCTTTGTTTCCGTCTTTAGTAATTTAAAACATGACGTCATAACAAGAGATCTTACATGAAGAAACGATGAGTTTGTAACACAAATATATCACTTAGGAATTTCATGTTGTATATAGACACTGCTAAAAGAATAAGCCTTATAAATCTTAGAAAAATAACAATAAGCTCTTATTTGAACACTATAAGTCTATAAAGGGAGAAATTTTAAATATCCAGAAATTCAAGAAAGATGATACGGAAAAATGACTCGATTCATTTATAAAATGTCCAAGAACATATTCAATATAGTCTCCACTAGCTAGTTTTAGAGTTGGCGACATATCTCGTCGAGTGCCATACGTACCTTTTGAGAAAAGAAAAATATGTAAGGAACCATAACTATGAGTTTTCTGGGTTGCAAAAGATGAAAATAATAATTCAAAACTGTTATCATTGATTATTATATTGCTATATACATAAACTACAAAGTAATTAATTATTTTGTGACAGAGGATCGATAAAACTGTCATTTCCGCATATAAACATCTTGAAGGATTATCAGAAAAAAAAAACATCTTGAAGGATTATTATACTGAAGAATGTGAAGATTATGTTAAGGATTAGTCTGGACATTTACATAAAGTCCAGTATCTTTCCGGCTTAATTATTTAAAAAAAAAAGTATCTCGAAGGATTGGAGGTTTATGTTTATGGGAGAAGTATGGGCTGATTTGACGCTATGCACTCAAAAGAAGCACAAAAAGCTGCAAATATTATGCCATAACCTAATTTCGATTTTGTCACTCTTGTTTATATTTCTTTTTTTAAGTTTTTTCCTTCCCACCTAACATAATTATCCTTCTGAAGATATTTTGAAAATACATCTACTATATTAAAATACATCCTCTTATCCATGTGTGATATTTTAAAAAATGGATCTTTACTAGAAATCACAATTCATTCATTGATTAATAATATATTATACATAGACATATTTGCTTTTTTTATAACTTATAAGTAGATATAAGTAGATTACATATTGATACGATTGAAAAAAAAGGCATATGAGAGAATATATACTTCTATTTTCGTAGTATTTGTCTCGAACTTTAAAAGCTCTTGTTAAAATTGTTACACATGGGCCGCAGCCCATACGCATTTTTAATGAGGGATTTCGTGAATATAATTTCAATGGACAGTTTTTGAAAAAAAATACTATCAAATATCCAATAAAAGATGGTACTGCACCACCAATACAATATCTGATGAAACTTAATTGATTAAAAACAGGGTTTCTTTACTTTTCATAAATTGAGATATTTCAATGATGTTGTTTGTAATAAAAAATAGATAATTTTGAAATTTGGATCTAACTAGTGGTATCTACCAGTGGTATTTTAAATGAAAAAGAGCAGGTGGTTGTACTTTTGTAAGATTATGTTAAGTTTATGTTTGGGTGAGAATCAAATACAACATTACAGATTTAATATCTAAAAATAACGATAATATATTAATATCATCTGATCCCCTATATATTATTAGAGAAACATTTGAAGAGATGTAACCTACATTTTGTAATAATTAAAAATAGGTCAAATGCTTATGTGTCAATCAATTAGATAGTTAATTGGAAAAAAGAGGTCCAATTCAATTAATATGTCTTCCTAGATACATTAAAGCATTAACTATATAATATAATGTGCTAGAAAACATTATATTAACCCAATATATTAAAAGCAAATATACATTCCTTACATAAAAGCTACAAAATTATCTAATATAATTACATATTTATGACAATTAATGATTATAGATAATAAAGATTTGATAACAATTTGTGTATCATTTTTATTTTTGTTCAATTTTATATTATTAAATGAAATTAAATAATCATATTAACCATATAATAAAAAATCATATTTTTTCTTACATATTATATTTTGAATTTTTTAAATAGCTATAAATTACTTTGAGAATCTTGTGATCAGTGTCTTAATTGTTTTTATTATAACAAGATACAAATGATCATAAAATCGTATTAATATGAATTTTTATGTAATAGACATTCACATCAAATAATATATATCAATTTTAATACCGTTTATATGTACCATTTAAAAATACATAAATATGTTAATTTTATAATTTTCATTTAAAAAGTATTGAGACCTTAATATTTAATTTTGAAATTTTCATCGAAAAATATCACATCAAAAATTCTGAGATCAATAGTTTAATTTTTTTGTTTCATAGAATATACAAATGTTAATAAAACCATATGAGTAGGAAGTCTCAATAATAAATTTTTATATTCAAATATGCTATATATTTATGTTAACATCATTGAAATTTAATTATATACCATATAAAATAAACAAAATGATTATTTTGATCTATTTACCATAAAAATATTGTAAACAAGCAAGATGTATTGTTTTGATTTATGTGATTACTCTAATCTCTTATATATTAATTGAGAACAATTGATTACTCTAGCAAGTGTAAGATTTTATTAATTAATATTTTTTAAAAAATCTTACAAGAGATCGATACAACAAAGATTTATTTATAAGCTATTGAAATCAACTAACGAGACATGGAGTGCGTATCGAATTTGTTTTCCTAACCCTAACCCCCTTTCTATTCATCACAACACCAAAATGGAATATTTGGAAGTGTCGATTGACAATCTAAAATGGTAATTTTTTTTAAGTTCAGTCCATTGTTTTCCTCAAATTGACATAGAATAGTTTTTAATGATTAACTAAATGGGTTACATGCATAGTAAAATGTGTTTTAGTTTAAAAATGGTTGCATATCCGAAATCAATATGAACCATCATCATTTTCGTTTAAAATTTTGTTACAATAAAAATATAAGGTTGGGCAAAAAATCTAAATCTAAATCTAAAAAACGAACCAAGTCTAATCCAAAAAATAGTACTGAACTTTAACCAAAACTGGTTAGATACCCGAATGGATTCAAAATTTTGGTATCTAAAGAACCGGAACTGAACCCGATCCGAACAGAAATATTCCGGGTATTCGAATATATCTGAACCAGATTTGTAAACTTAAATTAAATATCTAATAATATATTAAATTAAACCTGATTAATATATTAATTATTTTTAAATTTAACATCTATAAGAATATACACAAAATATAAGATGTTTCTAAGTTGTCTAAAATACTTGGAAATATATACAAATAGTTATAAGTATATGTTTAAAATAACTAATTGATACTTAAAATACCAAAATACTTAAAATACCTTTTTATTTCCTATTTAAAAATTTTAAGCTAAACCAATTTTTTATGTTAAGTTTAAGTATTTTGGCATACATTATTCAAATTTATATGATATATATTTTGATTTTTAGACTTTGAAAAATTTAAAACATATATGAACTTTACTTTTTGCAACTTTTTAAAATAGGTTATCTGAACCCAAAACCGAACCAAATCGACGAAAATCTGAACTGAACCAAAACCATAATGATCCGGACCGAACCAAATCAAATAGTGCTCAAATGTCTACCTCTAATCAAATGTAAAGAATGTTATTGATAACAAAATATATATTCTTTATAATATTTAAATACAATATTTTTAGAAATATTCACTCCACGTAGGGCGCGGATTATCATCTAGTTTATTTATTATTTGTTATCCAAATTATCTTTGACAAATGGGATAATTTGAAAAATAATATATTAATAGTTTCAAAATTGAAAATTACATTTTCTTTTGTAGTTTTTGAAAACTACACTTAATTTAATGTGAAAAGACATTTTTATCCATATTAAATATTTGAATAAATAAAATAAAAATTCAAAATTAGTAATAATATTATTATTAAGATATTTATGCTTAAGATTAACCTATGCTAAAATACATGTGTTATTTTACTATTTAGATACAATGATACTATGAAACACAGTTAAGAAGCGTTTGTAATTTTATCAAAAAGTTTATATGTATTCTTTTTAAATATTCTAAACATTCTCTTAAGAAAAAAAAAATTCTAAAAGTTTATATAAAAAGATTGCCGACACCATTATTTTTCTACAAAAGAAAAGTCATGTCATCCCCTGCAAAATATTTCATTCTTATAACAAGTATTCTCTATCAAAAACTCTTCAAATGAATAATAAAAAATGAGAGTTTACAAAATGGAATTACATTCAAGGATATGAGTAAAGAATTAATAAGTCTGGTACTACGAACACTAGAAAAAAAGAAAAACTGTTTTGGATAAATGGAAAATAAAATATTTCGAAGAAGATGTAGGAGACAACGCTTGTTTTCTTTTCTTTTTTTTTAAAAAAAAAAAAATTTCAAATTTCAAAAAATATTAAAATATATTGTGTAGATATTATTAAGATTATGCTGTTAGTTTAAATAAATTATTATGATTAAAGTTTTTGATAATAATATTAAATATTCATATTGGATAATTTAGGAAATTCATATATATCAAAGTGTATTTTTCAAAAACCTTAAATAGTGATGTAGTTTTCAAATTAAAATCTCATAAAAGTGTATTTTTCCAAATTTTCCTTGTCAAATAGCCAATAATTAAGTAGCTTATAATACTAAAATTCAGGATTGAACTTCAAAACGTTAATGCTTAAAAAAATAAGTCACAGTAATGCCCCAGGCCCCCAGTCATCTATTGCTCTGTTTCTTTTAGCTTGAACCTTTCTAATGTAATCCACTTTTTTGTTTAATCAATATCACATTTATATAAAGAAATAAAGTAACTAAAATTACTTGTGAAGTTTTAACTTCAAACTTAAACTTCACAACATTAAGGTTTTAAAAAACTTATATATTCTGACCGTATAAAATAATATATATAAGCTCGTTGTCTGTATATCTTATTTCTATATATATGACAGACATTGTTATATAAATAATAAAGTATAATTTATAGAACATTAAGAAAACAATAATAAGGTGCGAAATTAATCAAGTAATAATATGGTAAAATGTATTATTTGCATCAGATACTAAGTAAATAATTCAGTTCTTTAATTAAAAAGGAAGTAGAAATTGTAGTAAAAGAAAATCATGGGAAGAGTCGGGAAACGAGAGTTGCTTGTAAGCTTCTTATAAATCATTTTGTTGTTATTGTCTCTCGAGGCTACTCTACTGAAGATCTTTTACCTGTGTATGATAGGGTACTAGCTCCTTGGCAGACGAAAACGTTTTCTGGTCTATGAGTATATATGTGCCAATGGTAGCTTGAAAAATAATTTGTTTGAAACTAAGTAAAAAAGCTTTTCTAAAATCAATGACTTTTTTTTAAAGAGTAAGAATAATTTAGTCAGTAATGCAGGGAAATAACATGAAGTCGACCAATTCATTTATAGACACTTCCAGTGCCGCCCGACTAACCTTTTGTAATGCCCCAATCAAAATTTAAAATTATGCCCTTATACATATTTTATCATTATCACAAAACAGTGTATAAACAGCTTAAATTTTCATTTAAAAAATCTATAATCTTTTTATAAAAACAGTGATATAAAATACACTTATTGTTGAAATATAGTTCTTCTTATATTTGTTTTACAAAATAAATCAATTAGACTCATATAGTCAGCCGTTTCAATTGATAACATAGACAATCCATTTAATATTTCTTGTGACACAGTAGACCGCAAATAAATCTTTATCAACATAAACTTCAAAAAACTTCTTTCAGCTGGGGCGACTACACCGGAATAGTCAACAATATGTGATAAGCAATTTATGTGTGTTGATTACAATTTTTATTTTTCAAAAAAAAAATCAAGCACTTCAATATTGATAATCAATTTATGTGTGTTGATTACAATTTTTTTTTTCAAAAAAAAATAAAAATCAAGCACTTCAATAGGTTTTCGAACTTTCTCGAGCATTGATTCCCAAAGAAACTTTAGTTCCTTAAATAAATCATTATCAATTATGTATAAATACATATAATTCCTTAAAGAAACTTCCAGACTCAAACATAATGCCTTTAAAATATCTTCACTTGCATTTGTTAGCTTTTTTAAATTAAACAAAATATAAAAAATAATTAATACTTTTGAAATTGTTCAAATCTGAATTCAAGAGAATTAGAGCGAGAACTTGATCCGTGTTAAATTAATCAATCCTTAAGCAACTCTGTTGATAATTTATTATATATTTAATCTTAAAGGGAAACTAGAAATGTATTAATATATTTACTTTTTAACAAATTTATAAATATTGTTGAAAGGTTTAACAAATTTTATTCTAACTAAAATACATAATAAGTAATATTTATTTAATAGAAAATCATACAAAATTCATTTGTTTATTGATACTACTAAGAATTTTTTTTAAAAAAAAATTATGTCCTACTTATTTGAATGCTCTTATCTACGGCTTCGATGGCTTGTTCTCTGGGCCGGTCCTGAACACTTCAAAACATAAAACATTTTTGTTGAGCCCGGAACCATGTGGTTGAGTGGTAAATGGACGGGTTTTAGACGATAATACGTTTTAGATTCGATAATTCATGTGTAAAACTAAGTCACATTCTTCGTAGACATCCCACATGAATATAAACTTTTGCTTCTTTTTTTGATCAAATAAACTTTTGCTTTTAGTCCATTTAAGTATTTAGAAATAATTATTTATAGAATGCACATTAACTTGGATATTAGTCTAGTACCTTTCATATGGTTAGAATATTCCAAATATATAATAAATTTGGTTTTTGTTCTTTTTGTTGATTCAGTATTAACTTGTTGATTCAGGATTCAACGCCAACATATGTCGTAATCCTATTCATGATTGTTAACGTTATTATTGTATGAATTTAATTGAACCCGATATATTGGTTATATATGTCATAGAATATGAAAAAAAAAAATTGTCATAGAATATGGTTGCGAACTAAAATTAACACATAGTAATTGGTTGCAAACATTTCAGTAACATTGGTTGTGAATACTATTGATTGTTTTTTTTTTGAACACACTATTGATTGTTTTGGACCGTTATTTTTTGTGGAGTATAAACTTTTTTGGTTACTTCATCAATAAACTTATGATCAATGAGGGAAAACAGAAATATAAAGACGGCCATGATCTATAATTAAGTTTTATCCATGCGTTACATTTTGGATTGTAATTAGTACATACTGATAATATTCAGTTATTGGCTACTTTTATGTACAATCATGATCATTCTGATGTTTATGTGCAAATATATATGAAAATGTACATGCACATATATGCGTTATGGTATATACAAGTAATACTACTTTTTTACTCAAAAACTCAAAAAGTGATTGCATGCATGTATGATATATGCACGGAGAGACGAAAAGAGAAGTCTAAACCAAACCTAAACGCCCCTATAATTACCACACTAATTAACATTAATCATATCTATCTCGTAACTCCAAATTTAACAGTGCAATCAATTAGCCGTCACCCCACGTCCTCCAATAGATTCATCATCACTTCATTTCTCTTCTCCACTCTCTCTGTATATAAATCGTTTCTCCCTCTTGCAGCTTCACACAACACAACCTCCTCTCTGTCTCTCTCTCTGCTCTCTACAATGGTTGATCATAAACTCAAGGAAGAGAAGCCCTTCTCATTTCTAACATATTCACCATCCTTTGATGATCACATGTCAGTTTCAGAAACTCTTGTTTAGCTTAATTGTTGATTTTTTTTTTTGTAATATATATAATCTCTCATGCGTGTGTGTATTCTCTTTTACTTTGCAGAGGCAGCTCGTTAACGTTTCCTTCATTTGAATGGGAAGAAGAGCTTCTTCCTCTCCACAACAACTTTTTTTCTCAGGCTTTTCATTTGCCAACACCTTCTCTGTCATTACCTGACATTGAACCCTTGTCTCAAGGTATAACATAAACTTTGCATAGTTGTTATATATATATGTAAACACATAAAGGTCTCATAGGTTTTGCTTTGTCTCGAAGATGTACTAGATACATACAGCTCTACAGAGCAGAACAGAGGAGAAGGTGACTTGGAGAAGAATACTAAGAAGAGGAAACTCAACATAGAACATAACGTGAGAATCATCAGCGATATTACTACCTACACAAACTTTCCAGGTTCAAAGGCATTGTCGATGGAGACCATCTCTCGCTACTTCTATATGCCAATAACTCAGGCAGCTATGGAGCTTGACGTTGGTCTAACTCTTCTGAAAAGAAGATGTCGTGAACTTGGTTTTCGTAGATGGCCTCATCGCAAACTCATGAGCTTACTAGCTCTGATTAATAACGTCAAGGTGTATATTACAAGTCATTATTACACTTTTATTAAATTGTGTCTTTCTTTAGTAATGTGAGTAATTTTTTTAATCGTGTGATTATTATGAGCAGCAGAAGAGGGAAGGCGGTGAGAAGGCAGGAATATTCAAGAACGCAATAGAGATACTTGAGAATGAGAGGAGGAGGATCGAAGAGAATCCGGATTTGGAGTTTACAGACAAGACAAAGAGGCTGAGACAAGCTTGTTTCAAGGCTACACACAAGATGAAGAAGAAGAGAAGTCTCGAGTCAAATCAGTCTCAGATGTCTATACCCTCTTGTTCAAACAGCTGCTCAGTGGTTAGCGAGGAGGAGTCAGTTATTGAAGGTGTAGAGAGCGATGAAGAAGTGAAGTACCTCTTGTGTGGTTTCACAAGTGAGTTTAGTGGTTTGTGAAACTCTGTTTTTTTATTTAAGGATTTTGGATTTTAAAGCCACTGATCATTCGATAATCCGAAACATAAATAAGAAAGGACAGACATTTAGGCTTAAACATTTAGCTTCTCAATCTCTCTCCTAAGAGCATTAGCTCTAAACACACTCCCAATGGTGTTCACAGCCAACTTCAAATCCTCCAAAGGACTACCCGGTGCAACCCTCTTGTACAGATAACTATCAAACGTCATCTTCTGAACATACTCATCGCCGCACATCTCCACAAACGCTTCTCTACAATGGTTGATCATAAACTCAAGGAAGAGAAGCCCTTCTCATTTCTAACATATTCACCATCCTTTGATGATCACATGTCAGTTTCAGAAACTCTTGTTTAGCTTAATTTTTTTGTTGTTGCTAAAATAGCTTAATTTGTTGTTTTCTTGTATTATTTGGCAGACGCAGCTCGTTAACGTTTCCTTCATTTGATTGGGAAGAAGAGCTTCTTCCTCTCCACAACAACTTCGTTTCTCAAGCTTTTCATTTGCCTACACCTTCTCTGTCATTACCTGACCTTGAACCCTTGTCTCAAGGTATAACACATCGTTTGCATAGTTGTTATATATATATGTAAACACATAGAGGTCTCATAGATTTTGCTTTTGTCTTGAAGATGTACTCGACTCATACAGCTCTGCAGAGCAGAACAGAGGAGAATATGACTTGGACATGAATACTAAGAAGAGGAAACTCAACAGAGAACATAACGTGAGAATCATCAGCGATATGACTACCTACACAACCTTTCCAGCTTCAAAGGCATTGTCTATGGAGACTATCTCTCGCTACTTCTATATGCCAATAACTCAAGCCGCAATGGACCTTGACGTTGGTTTAACTCTTCTGAAAAGAAGATGTCGTGAACTTGGTTTTCGTAGATGGCCTCATCGCAAACTCATGAGCTTACTAGCTCTGATTAATAACGTCAAGGTGTATATTACAAGTCATTATTACACTTTTATTAAATTGTGTCTTTCTTTAGTAATGTGAGTAATTTTTTTAATCGTGTGATTATTATGAGCAGCAGAAGAGGGAAGGCGGTGAGAAGGCAGGAATATTCAAGAACGCAATAGAGATACTTGAGAATGAGAGGAGGAGGATCGAAGAGAATCCGGATTTGGAGTTTACAGACAAGACAAAGAGGCTGAGACAAGCTTGTTTCAAGGCTACACACAAGATGAAGAAGAAGAAGTCTCGAGTCAAATCAGTCTCAGATGTCTATACCCTCTTGTTCAAACAGCTGCTCAGTGGTTAGCGAGGAGGAGTCAGTTATTGAAGGTGTAGAGAGCGATGAAGAAGTGAAGTACCTCTTGTGTGGTTTCACAAGTGAGTTTAGTGGTTTGTGAAACTCTGTTTTTTTATTTAAGGATTTTGGATTTTAAAGCCACTGATCATTCGATAATCCGAAACATAAATAAGAAAGGACAGACATTTAGGCTTAAACATTTAGCTTCTCAATCTCTCTCCTAAGAGCATTAGCTCTAAACACACTCCCAATGGTGTTCACAGCCAACTTCAAATCCTCCAAAGGACTACCCGGTGCAACCCTCTTGTACAGATAACTATCAAACGTCATCTTCTGAACATACTCATCGCCGCACATCTCCACAAACGCTTCTCTAGCAGGATTAGATCTGTAAAACACTTTCTGCAGCACATCAAGCACCCTGTACGTAGGCAAGTACGTCTTGTCCCATTTCTCCAAGTACTTCCTCAAGTCACTCTCGTCAATCATCTTCTTACCTGTTGCAAACAAAAACAAAAAACACTTAAACACGCAAACACACAGAGAGACAGAGAGAGGATGTGTTTTGTTTGTATTTTTTTACCATTCTGTGAACCTTCAACGATAGCTTCAGCACACATTCTTCCACTCTTCGCAGCGAAGTAGATCCCTTCACCGGAGCATTTAGTCACGTACCCTGCAGCATCACCTACAAGTGCCACACGCTTGGAGAGTCTGCGTGGTCGCGGGTGTTCAGGAATAGGGTGAGCCTCAACGCGGATGATCTTGCCTCCAAGAATCTTGTCCTTGGCTCTGTTTCTTGTCGCGAGCTGGAACTTCTTGATGTCACCTTTGTGAGTAACAGTGCCTGTCCCGACAGCTACATGGTCGCATTTAGGGAAAACCCACCCATAAAAATCCGGCGACACATCATCTCCGACGTACATCTCAGCCAGATCCTCGTAGTATGTCATCTTATCATCTGGGATTCTGATTCTTTCCTGAAAGTTGCAAAATTTTCAGACATTCAGTTCCATAAGAACATGATTAGGCCTAGGCTTTTCAGCATTTGGTTCGGTTCAGATTTTTGTTTTTTTGGTTCTGAAGATAAAGAACGTTCGGTTATTTTTGAAATAAATTTGGTTCGGTTATTTTGACTTTTTGTTCGGATAACAATGATAATATTTTGTATTCAAACTGGTTCCAATTTTCAGATAATTTTGTATAAATCGGGGAAAATCTTAAATACCCGTAAAATTTAAATACTTTATATTAAAAAATGTTTTGATATTTCAGTTCGGTTTTTGGTTCTGTTGGGAAATTGTGAATTTCGGTTCGGTTTTTGATTCTGTTTTTTGGTTCGGTCACGGTTAGATTTTCGGTTCTCTAAGCCCAAACCATTGATTCTCATCAAACTATGTATAGGGAAGGAGGACATTGACCTGAAACGCGATGGCGTAGTCGTAATCTCCGGCGCCGATAGACTTGGCAACTCTAGAGTTAGCTCCGTCAGCTCCGATAACGGCGTCAACCTCCATCGTCTTCTTCTGTCCCGTAGCTCCCGTTTTCCCGTCGTACTCCGTGTAATGCAACACGTACGGCGAGTCCCATTCCTCCGGCAGATCCATCTTGAGGAAGAGACCGTTGATGACGGTGGCTCCGCTCTTCTCCGCTCGCTCTCTCAGGTACTGGTCAAGCACCTCTCTCCTCACCATACCTATGTACTCATGCTCCTTGAGCGTACGGCCGATGTCCACGGCGATGTTGGACGGTGAGATCATCTTCATCTTCGTCACCCTCCGGTCGATGATATCGAGCGGCAAGTTGAATTCTCCGACCATGCAGAGAGGGATGGCGCCGCCGCAGGGCTTGCAATTGTCCATCTTGCGCTCGATGAGGATCGTCTCGATGCCTCCCTGAGCGAGAGTCTCGGCGGCGGCTCCTCCTGCTGGGCCTCCGCCGATGACGGCGACGCGGAGGCTGCGGTTAGCGAGCTTGGGACTGGCTCTGGAGGCGGTTACTCTGAGAGAGGTCCGTCGTTGGGAGCGGGAGAGGGACGACGGAACATGGGAGACGAAAGTTATCTGGTCCGTTGGGGATTGACGAAGTCCGGTGAAGGATTTGAGTGCGAACGTCGACATTTGTTGTACTTTCGGAGAACACTAAACTATGGAGTGTTTGTGTTCTTCTTCTCTCTTCCTCAAGTTCTGAGTTTTGTTTTGTTTAAATGTAATTTTGTTTTAGTGGATTAGATATCGTCGGAGATTCCCGAGGTGTATCTACCGTTGGATTGAATAATAGACGGTGGCGATGAGATGTGGATAGAGTTACGGGTTTGGGTTTGTTCTTTTATCTGTGGCTCCCATTTTGTGGAGCAAACGGCTGCGTTTTGGCCACGTTGGGTAGTAATGTAACTATTTCGTCGACTTGTGATGTCTTCATAGGCATGGTGTTGGGCACGTAGGATAGTAATGTAACTATTTTGTCGTCTTGTGGTGTCTTTCATGGGCATGGCAAGTATCCGTAGGATTTTAAGTTCTTTCATGGGCATGGCAAGCGTCCGTAGGATTTTAGGTTCACACATTTATGACTTATGGGTTCAAAAGTTATTCCAAGTGATTTTTTCACAGTACAATTAGAGAGAGAAGGAAACTTAACGCTTTGTTCATTTTAGTGTATGGATGAGATTATCTTTTTCTCTGCTTACTCTGTTTTGGTTAGAAAACAACTTTAACTTATAACTGCAATGGCCATCGATTTTCAACGGTTCAATATTCACGTTTGGCTATTTACCAGATGACCACTGAATGGTCTTATTGTCTTCGGGCCTGAGTATTTTCTTCGGTCCATTGGGCTTACTTGTGCCCATGTATCCCTGCATCAGACATTGTGCAAAGACAGAAGTAAATACTCCTTTGTATCACTTTAAGAGGGGCTTAAAAAATTATTTTGTTTCGTAATAAATGATGTTTTTGCTATTCTAGATAAAATTTTATGTCATTTAATATTTGTGACCAACTACAAAATATTGTATTTTTTTTCATTGTCTCTCCACTAAAACAAAACAAAACAAAAAATAATTATCTGTGGAGAAGATTAAGTACATAAAATGCTAATTAACAAAACAAGGGGTATTTAAAAGGTGAAAAACAGAGCAAAACCCTTTGTGTATTTCAGTGGATGACCTTACTTAGCTAAGTTTGGTGTGGGGTTGTTTTATTTTTAAAACTGAATGAAAAGGTAACCTTTTCAGACATGGGTTTCATAAAGATTGAGACTTTAAAAAAGTATCTGACATCTTCATATCGTCTTTTAGATTAAGATTCCATCATGTTATATCTTGATAGATATCATATATAGAGTGTGATTATTACAGTTTCAAAAGCTGCTCTAAGTCACAAGAAACTGGAATTAGCAATCAGGACAGTATGGTCGAGTGTGGCGGCTGTTAGCACCTGATCCTGGATAATCGTTAATCTCCACAACATTCATCAACCTCCGTGTCCTTGTTCTTATCTTAGGATCCATTTCATTTCGTCTCTAGTGGAAACAATTATAGACCAAAAAAAAGCAAGAACAAGAATCAAAAAACAGAAGATATTCCATTTTTGCTCCCACTGTATGCGTGTGTGTGTGTGTATATGGAGTAGATTCTTACCAGGTAGCTAATCTGATTCAGTTGTTGTCCCTTGGTTTCACAGTCTATCGGTTTATCGGTTCCTGCAATAAGCAAGAATTGTAAGAAAGAAACAGAATAAGAAGAAGAAGAATAAACTTGAGGAGAGAATGAGATAGAAGTATTACACACTTGCAATGACTAGGACAGGCTTCGATGCGATCACAATAGACAGCACAGCTAAAACCAAGAATACTTGAAGTTGAAAGAGTTGTCTTCTCGCCATCTAATTTCTCTTAAAGAGCAGATGATGTGTTCTGTTTCTTCAAGCAAAGGTTTGTCTGATTTATATAACAAAACTCTGTGTGCTAATCTCCAGGATCAGGGTTTATGGTGGATGAAGATATAGATATTTAAGTAGAGCGGATTGTGGAGTTCTTTTGATCTCTACCGTTGCTTGTGGAAATAAGCCTTTTGTGTTGGAGGCATCACATGATGCTCATCAAAATAAAAATATTTAAGCACTAGTGTTGTATTTTATAATACACACTGACACACAAATATATACAAAACTCCTGAATATCATTTTTAACACGACTAAAAGTCTAAAACAAAAGAAATACAAAGATGACCGGAAAGCTCCAAAGTTTCATTTCAGTATTCTATGACACTCTATAACCTGAGCTCGTAAGAACCGCTACTTGGTTAATCAGCCCCTGTTCTTGAACTGAACAAATTAGACTTTGACATTCAACAACTCGAGAAATTTAAAGTATCCAGGAGGATAACCATAATGATTGATCCATCATCCTTGCCTCAACAGTTTAATCACTGCAGGAAAACAAAGGACCACAATACCTTGGGATAATAATAACAAAAAGTTTACTGAATTTTGTATAATAATGACAAAAAGTTTACTGAACAGTGTATACTACCATACTCGGCGTGGTTCTAGCTTTTCATCGTGGACAGGAGGTTCAGGTGATTTCGGTTCTGTTAAGTCTTTTTCTCCACTTGTCCGCTTGGTTGACTATGGTCTTGTGCTAGGCCTTCAGTTATTTTAGGTCTTGACTATGCTATCTATGGGTTTGTTTAAGGATTATAGGAAGGTCTAGTAAAAATTTGAGTTTGTTTAAGGTGTGTTTTAGTCTGGTGTTTGGTGCTCTCGTATGGGTTTTAGTGTCTCTCCTATGGGCTTTTGTTTCCGAGGATATCAACGTGTTCCGCCGGCTCTTGTTACAACGTGTATTCCACCAAATGTTTAACATAATCAATTTACGGGGAGAAAAACCGTGTATATTATTAACATTACGATCCAGTTTCATAAAAGTCTTTTCAGGGCATGTACAATCTGGAAGATGTTGCAGCTCAATATGTTTCACAAATCAACAGATCTTATGATAAAGACAGAGATATACTATACAGTGAGGTTTTGCCGGCTCTCCAGTTTCCTGTAATGTTCAAAACATAACTTATCAGTTTGTTTCATAACACACACTACAAAAGTACAAAAGGTGAAAGCCTTGTTTATGTACTTGAGAGTTGAGAGAGACATCATTGCTTACTTAAGCATATATATACCTTTTCGTCCTTTCTACAAGAGTCAACTGCGCAAAATTGGCTATAACCTATTTGGGCCTCTAAATTTGCCTAATTGGTGATTCATATCTTCTTTTCAGCCCAGTGAATCTTCCTTCTTTTTTTAACCTAATTTTCGCCGCCGCAGAAGCAGCAGCTTTTCTATTTAAAACCCAACACGTCTCTTCAGAGACAGAACATAGTCTCTTCTCGTGTATCCCTAGTCTTGTACTTATACCATCTCTTTATATTCTCCCTACAGGTTCTAGGGGATTTGTAAAGATTTGATCTTTTGTCTTCCATGAGCGTTCTTGTATGGGGTTTTATTTGTTGTTTTCAATGCCGGTGATGGTGTTAAATATACTTTGAGAGCTAAAGTCTCTAGGAAAAAAGAAACAAATCTGAGGCATTCTCTCCTTTAGCTTAGGTTGGTTGCATTAGAGAATAGTTTTCTTGTTTGTATAGATTGTAGTTGCGTATGATAATTCGCTCTTACTTGTTCGGTGTTCTAGTTTTTTTTTTTTTGTGGGAGTGCAAGTGACGATAAAAAGACAGGGACATCAGATTCTCCTTAGGGAGAAGTAGAATGATGATTATTGTCTAAATGGGAATCTCTCTGATGCACTTACCCAAAACTAAAACTTTGGTTTTGAAGCTTTGTTTTAATTGACGTTTTTGTTAATTGTGCCGGTGATGTATATCTATTGATGTGTTTTCATCAGATTTTTATAGTGATGAATATAATCACAATTGTCACTACCTCTGAGGCACATTTTATTTTCGTTTTGTATTGATTGCATCTAAGAACGGTGATATGAAGTGTTGTTTTGTTCTAGCCTAACATTAACTTTTAGCTCCAAAAAGTTTAGCCAATGTAATCAGCTTTCTTGACTGTATATTAAGGCCCTCCTTGTTTAGATTTTGTTTTGGGGATGCAGGTTGCTCACATGCTTATCCTTGCACTTGATGCTGTCAAGAGTTTTCAAGGTTGTGTGCTACCTTGGTGCTTGAAGTGGAGACGAGATTGAGCATTTCAAGCTCCCAAGATCTGTCTATGATTCGAATTAACAAGTTGTAACATTATTTCAACTTAATGAAAATGTATAATTCTGTGTTTTTCAATAATCAAGAACAAATCTCTTGTTTTAATTAATCATGCTAGTCTTTATACTCAAAAGTTACATAATTTGAAACCAAATCTTCAAAAAAGAAACTAACAATACAACCTTTGGTGCCGTTCTTGGCAAATGAGATATACATTACAGACGACCAAGATCGAAAAAGAGTTTCTTTATCAATCTTCTATGACCCAAGCTTTCTTGGCACTTGTACAAACGTAACCAAGATTTGATAAACAAAGTTCACATTTTACGGATCATTGATCATCATCATCTAGGGTGCTGTTCCAACAGACTCAAGACCCTCTGTTCTGCTTCTCACGATCCGATGAAACACTTCCCTCACTTTCCTCTCAAACGGATCCAAACCATTCTTCAAAGCTTCATGAACCTTCCCCAACTCCTCAACCCTCTCCCTCACTCCAACCTCCTTCTCCTCCGACAACGGAAACTGAACAGAATCAACCAACTCCCCATCAATCTCGAACTCCTCTCGATCTGATTAAAACATAACTTATCAGTTTGTTTCATAACACACTACAAAAAGTACAAAAAGGTGAAAGCCTTGTTTATGTACTTGAGAGTTGAGAGACATCATTGCTTACTTAAGCATATATATACCTTTTCGTCCTTTCTACAAGAGTCAACTGCGCAAAATTGGCTATAACCTATTTGGGCCTCTAAATTTGCCTAATTGGTGATTCATATCTTCTTTTCAGCCCAGTGAATCTTCCTTCTTTTTAACCTAATTTTCGCCGCCGCAGAAGCAGCAGCTTTTCTATTTAAAACCCAACACGTCTCTTCAGAGACAGAACATAGTCTCTTCTCGTGTATCCCTAGTCTTGTACTTATACCATCTCTTTATATTCTCCCTACAGGTTCTAGGGGATTTGTAAAGATTTGATCTTTTGTCTTCCATGAGCGTTCTTGTATGGGGTTTTATTTGTTGTTTTCAATGCCGGTGATGGTGTTAAATATACTTTGAGAGCTAAAGTCTCTAGGAAAAAAGAAACAAATCTGAGGCATTCTCTCCTTTAGCTTAGGTTGGTTGCATTAGAGAATAGTTTTCTTGTTTGTATAGATTGTAGTTGCGTATGATAATTCGCTCTTACTTGTTCGGTGTTCTAGTTTTTTTTTTTTTGTGGGAGTGCAAGTGACGATAAAAAGACAGGGACATCAGATTCTCCTTAGGGAGAAGTAGAATGATGATTATTGTCTAAATGGGAATCTCTCTGATGCACTTACCCAAAACTAAAACTTTGGTTTTGAAGCTTTGTTTTAATTGACGTTTTTGTTAATTGTGCCGGTGATGTATATCTATTGATGTGTTTTCATCAGATTTTTATAGTGATGAATATAATCACAATTGTCACTACCTCTGAGGCACATTTTATTTTCGTTTTGTATTGATTGCATCTAAGAACGGTGATATGAAGTGTTGTTTTGTTCTAGCCTAACATTAACTTTTAGCTCCAAAAAGTTTAGCCAATGTAATCAGCTTTCTTGACTGTATATTAAGGCCCTCCTTGTTTAGATTTTGTTTTTGGGGATGCAGGTTGCTCACATGCTTATCCTTGCACTTGATGCTGTCAAGAGTTTTCAAGGTTGTGTGCTACCTTGGTGCTTGAAGTGGAGACGAGATTGAGCATTTCAAGCTCCCAAGATCTGTCTATGATTCGAATTAACAAGTTGTAACATTATTTCAACTTAATGAAAATGTATAATTCTGTGTTTTTCAATAATCAAGAACAAATCTCTTGTTTTAATTAATCATGCTAGTCTTTATACTCAAAAGTTACATAATTTGAAACCAAATCTTCAAAAAGAAACTAACAATACAACCTTTGGTGCCGTTCTTGGCAAATGAGATATACATTACAGACGACCAAGATCGAAAAAGAGTTTCTTTATCAATCTTCTATGACCCAAGCTTTCTTGGCACTTGTACAAACGTAACCAAGATTTGATAAACAAAGTTCACATTTTACGGATCATTGATCATCATCATCTAGGGTGCTGTTCCAACAGACTCAAGACCCTCTGTTCTGCTTCTCACGATCCGATGAAACACTTCCCTCACTTTCCTCTCAAACGGATCCAAACCATTCTTCAAAGCTTCATGAACCTTCCCCAACTCCTCAACCCTCTCCCTCACTCCAACCTCCTTCTCCTCCGACAACGGAAACTGAACAGAATCAACCAACTCCCCATCAATCTCGAACTCCTCTCGATCTGATTAATCTCCTTCAACAACCCACAGCTGTTCCTCCTCTCCCTCTTCCTCGACTCCTCGATGATCCTATCGTGCAACGACATCAACGACCCTCCCCACTGAAAACTCCTAGGCACGTTGAAATGCACCTGAAGCCCTCTGTCCTGACAAGGAATCGCCGCGACAAGGGCCCACATCACAAACAACAACACCGACGCCATCGTGTAGACAGGAACCGCCAAACCGCTCGTCGCCGTCACGTCCCCCGCTCGAGGCGGAGCCAAACCGTTCCCCAAAGCTTGCAACTGCTTCGAAGCCGACCAAGACCTCGACACCGACCACGACAGCGACCTGAAATGTCCGATTGTTTTCTCCTTGTTCCGACCAAACGAACGGTTACGATGCTGTTGAGTCACGGAGCTCGAGGAAGAAGCGTCCTTGTCGTCCAGCATCCCGATCGCCAAATCAATCAGCGTCTTCTTCGCGCGGCGGAAGGTCCCTTCTCCGAGAGGTCTCGTCCTGTCGAAAGCGCAGACGACGATCTCGATCAGCTTCTGCCACTGGCGGATCCGCTCCACGCCGTCGCGGATCGCGTTGCAGACGTCGAGGGCCTTGACGCTCCTGTCGAAATACTCCGATACCATCCGATCCATCGGAGGCTTGGCTACGAGCTCGCGGTGGTTGGAGACGATGATGACGCGAAACTCCTCTTGACATAACAGGAACGATTCGAGGAGCTTCCCGACCCATTCGAGGGAGAGGAGGTCCTCGGAGGTTGAGGCGTTGAGGTCGACGAACCTCTCGGCGACTCTTCTCTGGAACGATTCAAGCTCGGCCTCCATCTGAGTCTCCAACCAAGAAGCAACCAAAACATAAGAAGCGGATTATGCATTGTGGAATCTGTGGTGAAGCTGATCATAACTCAAGGTTTCATACGAAAACGGGTTCGACTGGAAGCGCTGGCTTTGCAGAGTGCTTCTCAAGGTGCTTCTCAAGGTGCTTCTCAAGCTGCTTCTGAAGGTGGTCGAGGGTTGGTCTTTGTTTTATATTTTATATGGTGTTACGTAGGAACCTTTGCCTCAGACTTTTGTGGATTGATGTTATCTAGACTTGTTTATGTTATCTTTTGTCGACTTTTGTGGTCTTGGGTTATGGTATTTACTCTTTTTTATGTCGCAAGTCATGAATCTTAGAATCTTTTGTCGGCTTTTATGTTTGTTTATGTTATCTTTGTCTATTTTCAATTTTCAAATTTTATATAATCAAATGTCTTACAATACCACTACAACATAACAAGAACATGGAACGATCTTACAATAACATTAAAACAAAACAAAAAGACAACAAGAACATGAGAAAGTCTTAAAATATCACTAAAACAACAAGTCAACAATTTTCTTTATACAACCTTGCCCACAAACTCTCTGTTTTAGCCATCTCTATCAGCTGTTCTTCATTCCTTCGATTTTAAACTGGAGTGATTCAACTTCGTTTACCAAAGCCTCAAGAATTCCAGTTGAAAACATAGTTATCATTCATAAGCTACATCATCAATTGCAACATAAAACATCAATCATTTTGCTCATTTTCATCACCAAAATCACTTTAAAAAAACAAAAGAGAAACTCATCTTCTTCGCTGCAAATAAATTACAAAAATTTCCTTTAGGAAACAAAATTCTTTTTTTCGTCTGATTCATGCAAACCAAAACTCAGACAAAAAAGAAACACTTACGTCTTCTTCTACTTCTTTTTCTTCAACCTCTTATTCGGCCCAAGAAAAACAGAGGAGAGCACCATGATAAATCTTTATCAGTCTCTTGACAAAACCTTGGTCCTTTACAACCATATGGATTCATTACTTGAAGCCCCTGACATTATGATTCTTCAAACACCCAAAAAGAGGATTTAGGGTTCTTATTTTTGTTTTCATAGAATTGGAGTTTTTTTTTTTGTTCTGGGTTTATGAATATGTAAGCCTCCCGTTCAATTTTTTCTCCGTTTTACTTTTGGTCGGGTAAAGCGTGGTCGGTCTTTGTTTGGTTTAGTTATGGTGCGTGATTTCGGTTTGCTCTCGGTATTGAAGATTCTCATTTGGATTTGTATAAACCAACATCTGTGGGGAAATAGAATTAGAACTTTTATTTAGGAAAATAGCAGGGTTATAGTTTGAGGAATGAAATAGTCTTTATCGCAATCTTACAGTGGGAAATAGCTCGTCAACCCATATTTACTTTTGGTTCCAGATTACCACTGAATGATCTGCTTGTCTTCGAGCCCGAGTATTATCTTCGGTCCATTGGGCTTACTTGTGCCCATAATTCCATTTTGTGATGGGTAAATATGAACCCTTTTTCAATCCTAGCTTAACAAAAGATTTCATTTCATGCGTGTCGATGACGGTACCTCCAACGCTCCTTCTCCACTTCCAGCACCGGATCTTGCTCCTTCTCCCGACGATAACTAGCTGACCGATGTCTTAATTCTAATTCTACGTAATGATTGTCAGTTTCTGTTGATCATGTTGTGGAGTTTCGTTTCTCCTTAACTCTAAATACCTTTTTGTTTGGTGAAATAATGTTTCATTTTCTGTAATGGGTTTCATCTATGTTGTATCTGGTTCGTTCCAGAATGTGTCTTTAATAGTAAGATATCATCATGTTTGAGGTGGTTGTTGTGTCCTCCACTGGCTCATTGTCTCTCCACTAAAACAAAACAAAAATAATTAACAAAACAATGGCATATTTAAAAGGTTAAAAACAGATCAAAGCCCTTTTGTGTGTTTCAGTGGATGACCCAACGTTAACTACATTTGGTGTGGGATTGTTTTTTACAAAAAAATGAGTGAAAAGGTAACCTTTTCAGACAGGGGTTTCATAAAGATTGAGACTTTAAAAAAGTATCTGACATCTTCATATAGTCTTTTAGATTAAGATTCCATCATGTTAAATCTTGATAGATATTAATATATCATATATAGAGTGTGATTATTACAGTTTCAAAGGTGCTCTTAGTTACAAGAAATTGGAATTTAGCAATCAGGACAGTATGGCCGAGTGTGGCGGCTGTTAGCACCTGATCCTGGATAATCGTCAATCTCCACAACATTCATCAACCTCCGTGCCCTTGTTCTTATCCTAGGATCCATTTCATTTCGTCTCTATTGGAAACAATTATAGACAAAAAGCAAGAACAAGAATCAAAATACAGAATATAATCCATCTTTGCTCACATTGTATGCGTGTGTGTGTTATATGGAGTAGATTCTTACCAGGTAGCTAATCTGATTCAGTTGTTGTCTCTTCGTCTCACAGTCTATCGGTTTCTCAGTTCCTGCAATAAGCAAAAAATGTAAGAAAGAAACAGAATAAGAAGAATAAACTTGAGGAGAGAATGAGGTGGAAGTATTACAGACTTGCAATGACTAGGACAGGCTTCAATGCGATCACAAGAGACAGAACAGCTAAAACCAAGAATATTTGAAGTTGAAAGAGTTGTCTTCTCGCCATCTAATCTCTCTCAGAGACAGATGATGTTTTCTGTTTCTTCAAGCAAAGGTTTGTCTGATTTATATAACAACAACTCTATGTGCTCATCTCCAGGATCAGGATTTTATAGTGGAAGAAGATATATATAGATATTAACGTAGAGCGGATTGTGGAGTTCTTTTGATCTCCACCGTTGATTGTGGAACTAAGCCTTTTGTGTTGGAGACATCACATGATGCTCATCAAAATAAAAATTTTAAGCACTAGTGTGTATTTTATAATACACACACTGACACACAAATATATACAAAACTGCTGAATATCATTTTTAACACGACTAAAACAAAAGAAATATAAAGATGATACTCTGAAAAGCTCCAAAGTCCTGAGCTTGAAAAAACCGCTACTTGGTTAGTCTGGAGGAACCATCATGCTTACCTCAACAGTTTTGATCTATGCGGAAAAATAAAGGACCACAATACCAGGAGATAATAATAACAAAAGTTTATTGAATTTTATAGTCACAAAAGATTCATCAAGTACTGTACTACTAAGAACTTGTGTACATCAACATATGATCCAGTTTAAAAAAAAATCTTCTTCAAGGCATTTACAATCGGCAGATGTTACAGCTCAATGTGTTTCACAAATCAACAGATCTTATTATAAAGAAAGAGATATACTATACAGTGAGATTTACCGCAAGGCTCTCTAGTTTCCTGTGACGTTCAAAGCAAAACTACAAAAGGTCAAAGCCTTTGTATATGTACTTGAGAGTTGAGAGAGACATCATTGCTTACATAAGCAATATACCTTTTGTCCTTTATACAAGAGTCAAACTGAGCAAAATTGGGCCTTTAAATTTCCCTAATGGGTAATTCATATCTTCTTTTCAGCCCACTGAAACTACCTTCGTTTTGACCTAATTATCTCCGCCAGCAGCTTTTCTATTTAAAAGCCAACACGGTTCGTCAGAAACAGAACAGAGATCTTCTCTTGCAACCCTAGTCTTGTAGTATCTCTTTATTGTTCTCCTTATAGGTTGTAGGAATTGTAAAGATTTGATCTTTTGTCTTCCATGAGCTTTCTTGTATGGGTCTTATTTGTTGCGTCTTTTGGTGTTTTGAATGCCTATGATGGTGTTAAATATACTTTGAGAGCTCTGTCTCTAGGAAAAAGAAACAACTCTGAGGCATTCTCCATCCTTCTGTTTCTCTGATAATAAGTTGTTTTCCTCTGTGTTAGCTTAAGGTTGCATAAGAAACTAGTTTTTAGTTTGCATAGACGGTAGTTGCATATGATAATTTGCTCTTACTTGTTTGGTGTTCTAGTATTTTTTTGTGGGAGTGCAAGTGACGATAAAAGACAGGGACATCAGATTCTCCTTAGGAGAAGTAGAATGATGATTATTGTCTAAATGGGAATCTCTCTGATGCACTTACCCAAAACTAAAACTTTGGTTTTGAAGCTTTGTTTTAATTGACGTTTTTGTTAATTGTGCCGGTGATGTATATCTATTGATGTGTTTTCATCAGATTTTTATGGTGATGAATATAATCACAATTGTCACTACCTCTGAGGCACATTCTCTTATCAATTTTGTATCTGATAAATGTAGCCTATTTATTGATTGCATCTAAGAACGGAGATAGTTGTAGCCTAACATTAACTTTTAGCTCCAAAAGTTTAGCCAATGTAATCAACTTTCTTGATTGATTAATAAGGCCCTCCTTGTTTAGATTTTGTTCTTGGTAATGGATGCAGGTTGCTCACATGCTTATCCTTGCACTTGATGCTGTCAAGAGTTTTCAAGGTTGTGTGCTACCTTGGTGCTTGAAGTGGAGACGAGATTGAGCATTTCAAGCTCCCAAGATCTGTCTATGATTCGAATTAACAAGTTGTAACATTATTTCAACTTAATGAAAATGTATAATTCTGTGTTTTTCAATAATCAAGAACAAATCTCTTGTTTTAATTAATCATGCTAGTCTTTATACTCAAAAGTTACATAATTTGAAACCAAATCTTCAAAAAGAAACTAACAATACAACCTTTGGTGCCGTTCTTGGCAAATGAGATATACATTACAGACGACCAAGATCGAAAAAAGAGTTTCTTTTCAATCTTCTACGACCCAACCCAAGCTTTTCTTGTCTTTGATACAGACAAAACCCGCATTTTGATAAACAATCTATGGTGCTGTTCCAACAGACTCAAGACCCTCTGTTCTGCTTCTCACGATCCGATGAAACACTTCTCTCACTTTCCTCTCAAACGGATCCAAACCATTCTTCAAAGCTTCTTGAAGCTGCCCCAATTCCTCAACCCTCTCCCTCACTCCAACCTCCTTCTCCTCCGACAACGGAAACTGAACAGAATCAACCAACTCCCCATCAATCTCGAACTCCTCTCGATCTGATTAATCTCCTTCAGCAACCCACAACTGTTCCTCCTCTCCCTCTTCCTCGACTCCTCAATGATCCTATCGTGCAACGACATCAAAGATCCTCCCCACTGAAAACTCCTAGGCACGTTGAAATGCACCTGAAGCCCTCTGTCCTGACAAGGAATCGCCGCGACAAGGGCCCACATCACAAACAACAACACCGAAGTCATCGTATAAACAGGAACCGCCAAACCGCTCGTCGCCGTCACGTCCCCGCTCGAGGCGGAGCCAAACCGTTCCCCAAAGCTTGCAACTGCTTCGAAGCCGACCAAGACCTCGACACCGACCACGACAGCGACCTGAAATGTCCCATCGTCTTCTGATGGAGATGAGGCTCCTTGTTGTTCCGACCAAACGAACGGTTACGATGCTGTTGAGTCACGGAGCTCGAGGAAGAAGCGTCCTTGTCGTCCAGCATCCCGATCGCCAAATCAATCAGCGTCTTCTTCGCCCGGCGGAAGGTCCCTTCTCCGAGAGGTCTCGTCCTGTCGAAAGCGCAGACGACGATCTCGATCAGCTTCTGCCACTGGCGGATCCGCTCCACGCCGTCGCGGATCGCGTTGCAGACGTCGAGGGCCTTGACGCTCCTGTCGAAATACTCCGATACCATCCGATCCATCGGAGGCTTGGCTACGAGCTCGCGGTGGTTGGAGACGATGATGACGCTCCTCTTGACATAACAGGAACGATTCGAGGAGCTTCCCGACCCATTCGAGGGAGAGGAGGTCCTCGGAGGTTGAGCGTTGAGGTCGACGAACCTCTCGGCGACTCTTCTCTGGAACGATTCAAGCTCGGCCTCCATCTGAGTCGACTCGGTGGTGGAGGATTCTGCGACCGAGTGGACCGAGTCGCGGCGTAGGTTGAGTAGCGTCCTCCCGAATGATCTTTGGTACTCCGTTGCTGGCATCCTCAAGATGAATTGATTATCGAAAAATTCTCATAAAAATCGAATCTTTTTTTTATGGGTTTGGAGCGAAGAGAGAGTGATGATGATGATGGAGGGGGAAATAAAGAACCCTAATGAGAAAGAGAAGGGATTTTATATTGATTTATTGAGTATTATTTCCTGGGTTATATTTGGTAATATTCTTTTTATTTTTAGGAGTATTACTTTTATTTTTAATTAATGCTATTTATTTCACGTTCCAACGAAAGATATCTTTTGTCTATTTTATAAAAATTTGCATTGTTAAGTCGTCTTAAACACGTAGCTAACACGTCAACTAGGGAATTATTAGTTAATTTTTTCATGGGGTTATAAATCTAATCTCAGCCGTTGGATTTAGTACCTGCGCAGACATATGGCTTTAAGACATGACAGCACTTGAAGGTTGTAATAAGGGATGACACGTGGCGGAATGTGAGTTGGGGAAGTGTGACGGAGACGACGTCAAATAACAGCTCATGCTTAGTTGGCGCGTATTGGAGAGAGAAACGACTTGGTCCCGTCTGATTCGATTCTTGCAACTAGTTCGATTTGCTTTCGTGTTAATTTTATTTTTCTGTTTTTTTTTTTTTACTTGCTAAATAACTTATCAAAATTAATCAAGAACTGGTTAAGCAAATCTTTGTTTGATCTTTGTAGTTGTGTTTTGAAAATAAAACTCGTTATTTTGTTTCTATTATACAAACGATCATATGAATTAGGCGGATCGGATATCCGTTCTAAGGTATTTGTGATTTCTTGGTATGTATGCACGAATTATCTAATTTTTCGATTTGTTTTCTTGAAAAATACGGATATTCAAAACGGATATCCAAAAATAGATATCTCATGGATATTCGAATACTTACGATATCTCATATGATTTGATTAATACAAATATTTTTGCAAAATATTTTTTTTGCATAATATATATGATAAAAATTAAAAGAAGTAATGAATCTACATATTTTGTAAAATTTTTTAACTTAGTTAACAATTATAATAACACAAAACTTAAGAAACAAATTATAATTGTCATAAATGTGTTATCTTACTTTTATGTAAAACTTTTATATAAGTAATAATGTGAATATAATTTATCAAATCATATGTTAGAATAATAATTATATAATTTTATACATTAAAAACTTTAAATATAATCAAAATATATGTATTTATATATTGTCGGATCGGATTGGATATCCGCTTTCCGAAATTTTAATATTTGTGATTTGTTTCGATTAACGGATATTGATTTTTAGTATTTTCTTTCGTCCTGTCGAAAGCGCAGACGACGATCTCGATCAGCTTCTGCCACTGGCGGATCCGCTCCACGCCGTCGCGGATCGCGTTGCAGACGTCGAGGGCCTTGACGCTCCGGTCGAAATACTCTGCTATCAACCGATCCATCGGAGGTTTGGTCACGAGCGCGCGGTGGTTGGAGACGATGACGCGGAACTCCTCTTGGCACGATAGGAACGCGTCGAGGAGCTTCCCGACCCATTCGAGGGAGAGGAGATCTTCGGAAGAGGAAGCGTTGAGATCGACGAACCTCTCGGCGACTTTTCGCTGGAACGATTCCAGCTCGGCCTCCATCTGAGTCGACTCGGTGGTGGACGATTCGGCGACCGAGTGGACCGAGTCGCGGCGTAGGTTTAGCAACGTCCTCCCGAATGATCTTTGGTACTCCGTCGCTGGCATCCTCAAGATGAAAATGTGAGATTGATTTATCGAAAAAATCTCATAAAAATCCAAACTTTTTTTCTGGATTTAGAGCATAGAGAGAGTGATGATGATGGAGAAAAATAAAGAACCCTAATGAGAAAGAGAAGGGCTTTTATATTGATTATTTGAGTATTATTTTCTGGGTTATATTTGGAAATATTCTTTTTATTTTTAGGAGTATCACTTTTATTTTTAATTAATGCTATTTACTTCACGTTCCAACGAAAGATATCTTTTTGTCTATTTTTTTTTGTAATTTTTGCATTGTTACTCGTCTTAAACACGTAGCTAACACGTCAACTAGGGAATATTAATACAATATTTCATGGGGCTATAAACTAATCTCAGCCGTTCGATTGGGTACCTGCGCAGACATATGGCTTTAAGACATGACAGCACGTGAAGGATGTAATAAGGGATGACACGTGGCGAAATGTGAGTTGGGGAAGTGTGACGGAGACGACGTCAAATAACAGCTCATGCTTAGTTGGCGCGTATTGGAGAGAGAGAAACGACTTGGTCTTGTTTGATTCGATTCTTGCAACTAGTTCGATTTGCTTTCGTGTTAATGTTATTTATTTTTATTTATTTTGCTTCTTGCTTGCTTAATAACTTATCAAAATTAATCAAGAAAGTGCACCAAAAAAAATCAAAAAGTAGATTTGAACTTGTAAAACAAATCTTGATTTAATCTTTGTAGGTTTTAAAAACCTAACTATTAAAATAAAACTCTTTTATTTTGTTTCTACATGCAAACGAATGCGTATGATGTTCACAAAAGAAAAGCTTAGCAACAGGATATAATCAAAAGTTGAAAACCATGTTTGACCCAATCTTTAAGCTCTGAGAGATGGATTTTGCATTTAATTAAATAGAAGACGTAAGATGTACACTACATTAGTTATACTTTTAAAATAATTTGTAAAATACGCAAAATGTATGATACCAGATATTCTTCTGTCTATTCTGTAAAATCCTCAATATCTGGATATAATAGAAAATTAGTGAATTATGCAATTCTACTAAAAATTGTAAGTATAGCACGTGTGGATTTTAAGTTCCAAGAGACATTAAACGAAGGAAATTGATTAACAATAGGAAATGACAGACAAACTCCTCTTTTAAGTTTTTGACTAATTCTTGAAATATGTAGTAAAGTTGTCAAGGACCGATAAGAGTTCGTGCATTCTGCGTAGTTCGCGCTGGTCAAATAAGTTGAAGTATTTTCAATTTAGATTTCATTACAACATTTTAATTCTCCAAACTGACATGGTCCGGACCAAAAATATGCACTTAGGAAAAATCATATACTATTCTAGAACATACCCAAGACATATAGTTATATATAGTTATATATCAATGTCTATTTGTAACCACAAAATTTTGAACAGAACAAATCAACTATAAACCATTAAACATTATTGCATGTCCATCCAAACCAAACTTATAAATATCAAACTCAATAGTACCAGATTAAACGTGTAGAAGAAAAATTTAAAGATTTGGTCGTCGCCTGAAAGATTTGTTGAAATATAAAAACACAAATAAGAGACCGAGATTGAAGGATGTGGTCCATGATTTGGAAGGCAACGGTCACGCTATCTTGAAGTAGATAGCTGCATGACCCATCAATGGGTTCACACATCACAAACTCCACATCATTTAGCGCATCTGTTATCATATTATAGGTCTCATAATGAAAAAATACTATTAAGTTGATGGGATGTGGAGATGGCACTTGTACCTACTTTCGTCGTCTACTTTGGTTCTGGTTTTGTTTATGATTCTCTAAAGCTACGGTTAAACGTTAAAACAGCATGATACGTGTAGATCTAGAGCCTTGGGTTATAATAGCCACCTATTGGATTGGAGGCGAGTTTGGACATACCAATTCCTACCGACTCGTAATCTCATGGTTTCATTTAAGTTAGTCCCCACTGTGTCCACCTATGTGTCCGGATGCGTCTCCTGATTCACATAAGATAATTGCGTTTTTTTGGTTTGTTTTTCGATATTGTTTAGCTTGTATTAAAATTTTCCATTATCAATATTCTCTGAATGTGATTGGTATTTAATGGACTAAAAAGGTGAAAAACAAAACCCAGAGTAATCCAGCGCAACATTTCCCACTTTACAAATCACGAGGGATAAAAATACATACATTTTACTCATTTTGGAGCAGTAACCAACTTAAATGATTAAAAATAATAGAAACATTTTCTCGCTTGATTGGTATAAAAGTAGCTGAAACAAGAATAATTTATTTTTCTATCCAAATTATATTGCTAGATAGGACATACAGTCACACCTTCTGTAATTTTGTAAAAGATTAGAAATTATATACTCCATTTGAATTTTCTTTTTATTATTTTACCCAATTTCTGATGTCCATTGGAGTAAATTTTAACATTTTACCCAACTTGCTGACGGTTGACTTCTATAACCACATACCACACCACTATTTAAATTAATAAAATGTCCTCAAAAACTCTACGTTCAAGAACGCAATCGCAATTCTATTACCAGGTCAACGACGATCATTACCCCTTTAGGAGCGTAGGTTAGCAACCGTCTTGGCGCATGTGAGCACACTTTTCAAAAAAGTCTTCTCCTTTTCTCCCTGCCCTGTTTTTCCATTCCGACAATAACATTAAAAGTTGCCGAAACCTTGATAGAAGTGATGAGCAACCGTATCGGATTACTCGATCTGGAGAAGCATTTCGCATTCTACGGAGCTTATCACAGCAACCACGTGAACATAGTCATCCACACACTATTTGTATGGCCTAACGTCTTCGCGACCCTCCTTTTCCTCTACTCCACGCAACCGATTCTAGATCCCTCTCAACTAGGGTTCATCGAAGCGTTGACCTTTAACACTGTCCTGCGCTTGGACATTGGTTTTATTCTCACTGTGATCTATGCTGTCTTCTACATATGTTTGGATAAGAGGTCTGGAGTTTTAGCTGCTCTGTTATGTTTCTCTTGCTGGATCGGCTCCAGCTTTCTCGCAGCTCGTCTAGGACATTCCTTGACCTTGAAGGTAAGTGGTCTTCATCCAGTTATTGTTTGGAAAATATTTTCTCTTTGCTCCTAGCTACCACATGAGAAAGTAAATCGATTGATTTTGATTCTGATGTTTCTGTCTGGTTAGTGTTCATTCTTGTACTAATATATATGGTTGCTAGGCCCGTTCCAGTGGCTCTAAAATGTTGGAGCTTCAGTGTCTTCCCTCCCAAGTTTCATGATCAGTTTATTACAGTTTCTGATAAATAAGCCCTTTTAAGACTGAGTCCAATGTACATGTAATTAGATGGATGTAGGAGATGGGTTGCACCCCCCGCAAGGCCCATCAAATGTGGAAACCTGACTCATCGAGATAGCCCACGCGACTCCCAAAGAAGAAAGGAACGGCTCGGCTTTGGAGCATCTTTAGCCACGCGGCTAAAGTGACCTATCTAGAACTGACCAATAAAGATGCTCTAGGAGGCCGACCTTAAGGCCCGTTTAGGAGGAAAGCCCAGCAAAAGACGAGCTAGGGCGAACGACAGAATAGACCTATAAAAGGAAGGGGGGCGACACGAAGAGGGGCATCCAGATTTTTACATGCTCACTTGAGCGGCTAGATCTAGGGTTTCGATAAGTTCGTAGAAACTGGCCGCCTTGTATTTCTCCGACTATTTAGTCGCCCTTTCCATCCATTTGTAATCACATCTCTCGGATCTATAAAACGTCTTTGTTCGCCCCGCTTCTCTCTTTATATTGTTCTTGAACCAGTTTACACTCAAACAATTTGGCCACCGTGGGGCACAGAACAAAGTAGCGTTACAGATCCATCATGCACGAGATCCGAGTACCTCGGCGACGTCGAGGAGGAGCCAAATCCACCCTCGAACCGAGACTCCTCTTCCGCTCGACTTCATGAGCTCGCGATGCCAGCCAACAGACGAGATACGAAGCAAACCAAGCTCAACTCGCTATGCTCGTTGCGGCGGCCAGCTCCGCCCGGACAAACGAGTAACCCTCGACCTTCCGACGACAACTCTTCAACACTAACCCTACGGTTCCAGCCGCCGACGCCCAGGAGTTAGAACCCATGAAACTCCCCAGCCAGGCAACTCCGGCGGGTCGGATCTCACGACCATACGTGAGATAGCCGCCAAACTTAACTTTCAACAAATGAGCTCCACCATTCACAAGGTCACCAGTGCTGCGCCACAGATCGAAAGCGTTTTCGCCAACCGAACGTACTCGCTTACCCACCGACGCCAACTTCCAAAAATCGAAAAGATCGCGGCGTCCGCAATACAAACTGGCGGCTGTCCGTGGAGCATATGACAGCCTTCAACATCGCAATGGCTCGGCTCGACTACCCGATGGCGAAGGATGCTGCATCACAACTGTTCGTGGAGACACTTCACGAACAAGCTTTAACAGTTCTCGGGACTCTCGGAGAACTCCATCAGCAGCTTCGGGGAACTTTCATCGGCGTTCTAAAGACCTACATCATGTTTGCCAAGCGAAACGACAGCCTCCAGCTTATGGAACCTCAAGCAAACGAAGACCGAGCCAGCGACTTCATGGGCGCTTAATCGGTCGTGTCGGGATCGACATCCACGACCACATCGCCATCGACGCCTCGATGAACACTCGCACTGGATTCCAAGTTCGAGGACTTGTATCGAAGCCCTTCCACGTCTCTCCGGACGCCATCGCCCTTCGCCAACTTCATCCGCATGGAGGAAGATACCAAAGCAATCTTGGTTAAGCATGGCGTCGCAAAACACCGATGCCTAAACCGCTGAAGCAAAGCAAGAACCACGCCAGACGCCGATAAAACAATCCGAAGAACGGTCTCTTGTTCGTTGTCGGCGAAAACAACCGACCAGTCACGAGCTTCCGTGCGCAGCGAGCCTTGGAACGTGTACAATCGCGAGACTGCAGCCCTGAAAAATTCTGCCAGCCCTGCCGCGCCAAATCCACCCACACTACCCGCGCCACCTACTACGGGTGCCGGATCCTCTAAAGGAGTCGACCTCACCAAGCACTGCAAATACCACGATGTCAAAGGGCGCGATACGTCGAATGTCGGATGGCGTCGCCCATTCCTTTCAAAGGTTGAGAGTGGCGACTTCAAAGTTCAACCTCCAAACCGGCGAAAACCGGTAAAAGTTGGTCCAAAACAAGGAGAAGCGCCCAGCGAAAGTCTGGCGGCAAGGGCGAAGAACAACGCCGAGAAAATAACAGACCATGACGGCGCGACAACGAAGCCTCTTCGGCGGACGAGGAGCAACCGCGACCGACAACGCATCGGTGATACATTCTCAGCAGCCCCTATCGTCTGACGATGAGGATGAGTGCTCGCCAACGCCAAGCGACTTGCGGAACCTCCTCAAGCGTAAGGCCACAACAGGCGATGAAGTCAACTGCGCCGATCTTCGCTTTAAGCTCCTAGCCAGCAAGTCACAACGTCTGGGAACCGACGAGCCTACCTCGTCGACCGATACGCCGGTCACCGATCTGCGCGACCAACTCAACGCCAAGGAAACCGATTTACGCGTGCGGCTCAATCGTTCCAAGCCAACAGATCTTAGGAGGCGACTAGAGCGACCAACGTCATCTGAAAAACCGGTGCCATCGAAGCCGGACGACCGGAGCGTCTCTGTGGACCTTCGCGCATTTTTAGATATCAAACGAACGATCGCGACCACGATTGAACGTCATCTTGGCTCGTCACCTTGTGGCGACTCGTTCGTTCAGTCAAAGATTACCGGCCAAGCAACCGCTCAAGCGATGGCCCACGGCCGCAAGCCACACCCGATCAGCTTTTCTTCCGATGATCTGACTGGAGTTCACCTCCCACACAACGATCCCTTGCTAGTCGTCCTCGAAATCGGCGAATATGATGTAACCAAAGTGCTGATCGACACAGGCAGCTCCGTCGACCTTATCTTTCGAGCAACGCTGGAAAAGATGGGAATCGATCTCGCCATGTAAAACCTTCGTCGAGGGCGCTGACAGTTTCAACGGTTCCTCGAAACCATCCTCGGCACAATCCGTCTTCCCGTCCGGCGTGTGGCGTTACGGGGCGGTTAAATTCGCCGTGGTTAGCTAAGGCACCCTACCATGTCATCCTTGGGACACCATGGATACACTCGATGCAAGCAATACCGTCTACCTACCACCAGTGCATCAAGTTCCCCGGGGTAGATGGGACAATCAAAACCGTCCGCGGAGACCAGCAAGCCGCGCGGGACCTGCTGATAGCCACCGTCAAGCTACAGCGCTCACCGTCCCTCGTTAACGCTGTTTCTCATCCCACCAGCTCACCCTATCCCGGAAGAGCGACATCCTAGAGATGCCGATAGGCGACTCCGATCGGTAAGGCGGTGCGAATCGGCGCGCTTCTAGCCGACGACATGCAGCAGGCACTACTCACGTTCCTTCGAGATAACGTGTCCACCTTCGCATGGTCCTTATCGGACATGAAAGGGATCGATCCGGCTATCACAACCCATGAGCTTAACGTCGACCCCGCGTTCAAGCCCATCCGCCAGAAGCGCCGCAAATTAGGACCGGACCGATCGAAGGCAGTGAACGAAGAAGTCGCACGACTACTCGGGGCCGGCTCGATCACAGAGGTTCGCTACCCGGAGTGGCTAGCTAACCCAGTAGTCGTAAAGAAGAAGAACGGGAAGTCGCGCGTCTGCATCGACTTCACCGACCTTAACAAAGCATGTCCTAAGGACAGCTATCCACTACCGAGCATTGACCGCCGTGGAGTCGACCGCGGGAACGAGATGCTCACCTTCATGGGCGCGTTCTCGGGATACAATCAGATTATGATGCACCACGACGACCGCGAAAACGACCTTCATTACGGATCGAGGAACATCTGTTATAAAGTCATGCCATTGGACTGAAGAACGCCGGCGCTACATACCAACGGCTCGTTAACCGCATGTTCGCAGACAAACTGGGACAGACTATGGAGGTGTACATCGACGATATGCTGGTCAAGTCCCTGCACGCGGAAGATCACCTTAGCCATTTACGCGCCTGTTTTGAAGTACTCAACAAGTACGGAATGAAGTTAAATCCGGCCAAATGCACGTTCGAGTCTCTTCAGCGAATTCACCGGCTACATCGTTACCCAACGAGGCATCGAAGCCAATCGAAGCAAATATCGGCCGCCCTCGACCTTCCTAGCCCCAAGAACAGCCGCTGAAGTCCAACGGTTAACCGGCCGTGACGCCTAACAGATTTATCTCGAGTCGTGACAAATGTCTCCCCTTTACGACCTTCTCCGCGGTCAGCGGCGTCCTCATTAAAGAGGACCGAGGGAGCGGAAGCCGATCTTCTACACAAGCGGCGATGACCGCCCGGAGACTCGTTATCCAACCCTCGAGAAGATGGCCCTAGCCGTAGTAAAGCAGCGAGGAAGTTGCGCCCATACTTCCAGTCGCACACGGTTGAGGTACTCACCGATCAGCAGCCCGCACCGGCCCCAGCACGAACCGGGCTGGTCGCCTCACCAAGTGGGCTGTGGAGCTCGGCGAGCTAGATATTACTTACAAAAATCGAACAGCCGCAAAGCTCAGGTCCTAGCCGACTTCCTTGTCGAGTTGGCACCGAAGCGGAGCAGGATTTGCAACCACTAAACCAGAACTGGATACTGCATGTAGGCGGCTCCTCGGCGAACAAAGGCTCAGCGCTGGTGTCCAACTCAGTCCCAACCGGTGAACTGATACGACAATCTTTCAGCTTTGGTTTCCCAGCGTCAAACAACGAAGCCGATACGAATCATTGATAGCCGCCTTCGTTTGGCAAAGGCGTCAAAGCAACACGCCTAAGTGCGTATTGTGATTCACAGCTAGTAGCCAGTCGGTTCAACGGAGATTACGGCGCCGCGAACGATCGAATGGACGCTACCTCCGTGTCGTCCAAGACTTAGCAAGAGAATTGAATTCTTCGAGCTCACTAAGGTGCCTCGTGGCGATAACGCCTGCGGGGCGCACTAGCAGCCCTTGGCAGCAGGCTCCGTGATCAAGTCAAAGAACCATCCCAATACATCACATCGACGAACCAAGTATCAGCATTTCAGCGGCGGTTACCATCGTCGCCCTATCAACGACAACGAGATGACCCAGTCCGATCAACAGCCCGTTGACTGGCTCGAGTTCATTAGTTACCTCTCGAATGGTGTCTTGCCTTCGAAATGGGAAGCCGACGACTAAAAGGCATGGCGCTCATTACGCCGTCATGAGCGGCGAACTATACAGATACAACGCAAGCGGGTCCTCCTCAAATGCATCCACGGTGACGAGATCCGACGCGTAATGGCGAAGCGCCGCGATGGTGCGAGGAAACCACTCCGCGGGCGCATTAGCTTTAAAGATCGAAACTCCGGACTTTTCGGCCGACTATGAACTCGGACTGCGAATCATACTCCGTCGCTGCGACAAGTGCCAGCGACATGCGCCCGTTATCCACTGTCCAACCGGCAGCAGACGCCCACCGCTCCATACCCGTTCATGCGTTGGGCTATGGACATCATTGGTCCCATGGTTCGCTCTCGAGGGCGCCGCTTCATCCTAGTCCTCACCGACTATTCCACGAAGTGAATCGAGCGAAGCCTTCGTCAAGTGACCGACAAAGGAAGTCCGCGGTTTCGTCGGAAAACGTCATTTGCCGCCACGGTCTCCCGTGCGAGATAGTAACCGACAACGGCTCCCAATTTATGTCGGAAACTTCAAAGAGTTCTGCGGAAAATGGAACATTCGCTAAGCCCTCCACACCAAGATACCCATGAGAGCGGCCAGGCGAGTCGTCTAACAAACTCATCATGGATGGAATCAAGAAGCGCTTGGACTTGAAGAAAGGCCAGCGGGCGACGAACTCGACGGAGTCCTCACGGAGTCATCGCACGACTCAAAGAGGCGACCAAATCAACACCCTTCTCTCTGCTATGGAGTGAAGCCATGGCCCCGGCTGAAGTCAACGTCGGTAGCCTCCGCCATTCCAAAATGCCGCAACACACCGAGCTCAATGAAGACATGCTCCTTAACGACTTGACGAACCGAGGAACGCAGATCAAGCCTCTCCGAATCCGAATTACCAGCACAGTTGAGAGTTACTACAACGGAGGGTTAAGGCAAGACCACTGGAGCTGGGCGACCAAGTCATCGCAAGGTTTTCGAGAACACCAAGGAACTGAACGCTGGAAAACTTCGAACACGGTGGGAAGGACCCTACAAGATAGTCAAAGTCGTTAAGCACGGCGTCTACCGACTTCGGACATCCAGCGGAGAAGGCGTCCCAAGGGCATGGAACTCCATGCACCTCGTCGTTACTATTCGTAAAACCCATCACTCTCCGACTAAGTACGGATCCAGCATCACCTTACTTAATCTCTTCGTTGGAGCGGACCGCCGAACCCTTTACTTTCTTACCGATCGGCGGATGAACAAAGCGTCACTTCTAACCGATCGACTAAATCATAAGCGGATGATCACAATCACTTCCACAAAAAAGCCGGTAGATGCACACGGTGTCACTTCTACGCCCGTAAATCGCCCTCAAAGCCACTTTTGCTCGGCTAAATCGAACTACGAACGGCTTGATCCTCCCCGGAGGTACGTAGGCAGCCCTAACCGGTCCAGCTGCAACAACACCAAAATCAAAAAATTTTGGTTACGGTCCAACAACTGACCAAGGCGATGTCCGTATTCGTCACTATCTGGCAGCGACACTTTCGCACCCCATTAATCAGCCTGGTCTGATCAGACACTTAGCTGAGGAACGATGAGCCGTGCGTCACCTATGTAGTCGCTTACATTGACCGACTCGAGAGCAAAATCCAAAGCCACTGTCTGAATAACGAGTGGACGTTTGGCCGACTAAACTCGCTGTTCAATAGCCGGCTGGACTGGATCCTTTGCTCTCAACTAAGCATGTTAATATGCTCGCATTTCGCATTTTTTTTTCAACTCGAATAAATTCATGCAAACTATTGAATTCAGTTGAGTTCGAAACGGATGCCAAAACAGCGAAATAACTAAGAAGCCACTCAAATCGGCGGCTTACCGGATAAACGAACCATATGTTCTAATCTTACAACGGGGACGAACCCAGCAGGGCTCCAAAAAGGAAACAAAAATCCAAAGAAAAAAAAAAGACTAAATAACGATACAAACAAAGCAATCACGCAGATGGCTCTCTCGGAGCAGAAGGATCTTCAACAATAGGAGCAGGTGGTAGGCTAGCCTCCGGGTGTAAAGCATCGACCGAGACTGACTCCTCCTCCTTCTCCTGTTCCTGCAGTGGCTCCCCGGTTTGGACAGGGTCTAAAAGCGGCAGCCCTTCTTCATCATCGCTCTCCTCCTCTTCGTCAGGGGAAGAGTCATGAACCTCGACAACCTTCGCCAAGTCGGCATCCGTAGGCGAGTTTTCCAGAGCCAGGACTTCACCCTCCTCAACAGCCTCTTCGGCGACTGGAGGATCAGATTCCCTACGGGAAGGAGCCGTGTCGGCCAGATCCTGACCCGAAAGATCGGCCGATACGCCTCCAAGATCAGCAGGGGGAGGGGTACGAAGTTGCGAAGCCGACTCCGAGCCAACCAGATCCTCGTTCGACCCGTACGGATCAAGAGTGGCCATGAATTCCTCATTGACGAATCGAGACCGGAGAACGAGCGGGGAAAGAGCCAAGTCTTCCTCAGGAAGCGGACCGACGTCGAGCTCAGCAGCTTTAGCTTGATGCTCTGCCTCTTGTTGAACGAACACATCGATGAGCTCCGGGGTAATCTCCAGTTTCTCCTCACGAATCATCTCGAGACATCTCTTCGTGCCGGCAGCCTGCCCCAGCAAATTCTTTTCGTTCTCAAAGAGTTCGCGCTGAGCCAGATACGCGCGGACGCGATCGATTCGACGCCTGAGCTTGTCAGTCATGGCAGACTGAACCCGAACCCTCTCGCGGGAGACCTCTTGGCCGCGCGAGTCTCGCAGCCTCCGTCTTTCTTCAACCAGTTTTTGAGCAACCGCGTCCCTCTCCGCCAGAAGCTCGGCCTTCTCCTCCTCAAGCTGGGCTTTTGCCCGTTCAAGAGCCGCGTTCTCGCGCGCGAGTTCCTTCTTAGCCGCACGATCAGCCTTGAGTGCAGCCTCTAGCTCCTCAAACTTTACGCGGAGAGCTTCCTTCTCCTCGAGGGTCTTCTTCCGGACCCGCTCCTGGTCGGCTCTGAGTCTCTCGATGACCCCAAGCCTTACCCTAGATAGCTTTACCGAAGCACCGAGCTCGGTCATTGTCTGCTTCAGCGCAGTGTCATACCGTTCGACGAGGACGTTCATGCTCCCGTCAGCCTAGCAAACAAACCGAACGATCGCTGAGTTAGCCCTTAAACAAAAGGAATGGGATATCAAGTAACCGGAACTCCTAAGAGATATTAAGAAAAAGAAAAGGCGTGCTGCCTGTCGCAAGCTTAAGCTCGATATAATCGTCTTTGAAGACGAGATCGTCAACCGGCGGCATCTCCTTAGGACCGCCCCGGATTTGGCGAGAGAGCTCTGCGCACCGTCCCGGGTTGCATACTAATGGAGTTCCTTCATTATACAGGAACTCCACGCGATCCGAGAAGTCAATCCTCGGCCTCTTCGAGAGCTTCGGATAGGCTGGCACGGCGAGGTTCGCTACCGGGATCTTGGATCGAAGGATTCGAGGCCTATCGAGGATTGAGTTCTCACCAGAACACCCCGAGTCGGCTTGGCAGGCGAGCCGATACTCCAGCCACGCCACCGCCAGGAGAACCGCGAACGCTGCCGGCATAGGATCGGAAACAGGCGACTGCTGCGCCCGCTTTGGAGCCCCCTTTTTCTTTGCCTTCTTACTCGCTCGCCCTTCCGACGCCTCACTTTCCAGGCCTCCCACGGAATCCTCAGCCAGATCGTGGCGACCTTCCCCGTCATCTTGACCCTCGCGCGACCTCTTTGTTTTCTTCTTCTTCTCCACCAAGGAGCCCTCCAAAGACCCTTCGCCAGAATGGGACCCATCCTTTGAAACCTTCGTCTTCTTTGAAGGAACGCTCTTTTTCCCTCCCTTCTTATGAGACTTCTTCTTCTTCGGTTCCGCAGCGGGAGGATCCGCATCAACAGCTTGATCGAGCGGCTCCAAGAGCTCCTTTGGAGAGGCGTCCGCTTCGTTCGATCTAGCCGACGAACCCGTAGCAGCCGACTTCTTCAGCAGTTGGAGCTTTCCTTTGAGCAGAGCGCTCAGATCCGGAGTCCCAGACATTTCACGCGCTTTCTTGAGAAGTCTCTGCTGTTTCCTGGTGAAGAGAGACAAGCGAGATTTGCGGGGACCTACGATTAAAGGAAGCCTTGACTCCCAGTCGACTGCATAAACGAGTATTTGCGTAAGTTTATTACAAGAGAAGTAGCTCTGAAAATTCAAGGAAAGACCGGCATACCTCTCGCGATCCGGGCTTGCTGTCGACGAATCCACTCCCGACTCAAATCCGGCCAACGGAGGTGACTGTGCGTAGCTATCGCCTGTGCACTCTCGAAGAACTTCTCCGGATATGCAATCGTATTCGGATGTCTACCTGCAAAAATTAAACAGGGAATGTTAGCAGAACGGCAAGGCTAGTAGGCCAGTAGCTATCGTAATCTACCAATCTTCGTATTCCAGAGGACAGGAAAGTCGTCCTCAAGACATTCTTCGAAGGCGTTCTCGTCAGCCTTGACATAAAAGTAAGAACGCTGCCAGTCCCTCGTCTTCCTAGGATGGCCGGTCAGAACATTGTAACTCGAGCATCTTCACCGAGAACGGACAGTTTGGCTCGGCCTTCGTGGTCGTCAACTCTTCAAAGACTCTCACAGTCATTGAGATATCGATATCGCCGCCATCACCATCAGCATTACCGCGTTACGGATCGAGCCGATCTTCAGTTGGCTGATCGCAATCCCACGCCTTCTCACGTACGATGTAATCAACCGGGGAATCGGGAACCACAGTTTTGCATCATCGTCGAAATACGACTCGTCAGGGCATTGGTAGCCGATCGGAGGGACCAAGGTCTTTGCTCGTGAGAAAGGATCAGTGCGTTCGCCAGCTCCCTGTAGCGCCTCAACAGACCTCTCACCGAGCTATGGGTGGAACAAGTTCCGAAAACGTTCCCCCAGCGTTGACCCTCGCCCACGGATCCCTCGGTCTCGAGAGAAATGGGCCAATTCTTCGAAAATCCCACCAGGATGATACGGTCGGCTGCGGGCGATCTGATCAAAGCGGGCGTGCGGTGTTTCTCCCACAACTCTTGTTGAGTTGGGACGGATGAATCTGAACTGTCGCTCTCCTCGTCCCGCTCGGAATCCGTGCCGATCTCTTCGCCAGACCTACTACTCGCCCCACTAGAACGGCCCCCAACATCATCATCCTCTCCATCAATAGCCGACCTTTCTTCTCGGATCAATCTGTGGGCGTCGGCGACCAAGAGACGACATATCGAGGTTCGCTGTATCTCGCATCGCGTCCCGATGAACCAGACTGAAGTCGTCGGCGGACTCCGTGAGCGTGGCGTCCTCAGCCGGACTAGAAGGGACGCGGCGGCTTTCCCCTTCTCCTCCTAGCGATCGATTCCCGTCGACATAACTCAAAGCACGGCCAACCTATCATGGATTCACTACCTAAATCGCGAATCTAGAGAGAAAGTAGAGAGAAGGAGAGAAATACCTTATGTGCAGAGAAGAATGAAGAAAGTGACGGAAACCGCTATTTATAGCAAAGATTAAGGCACGCTTCCCAGTGTATTAATTACGCTTAAAAGGGCCTAATTGGGCTTTTTAGAGGAAAGTGGGTTTCTCGACGATGGTTCGTCTTCCCGCCTCAACCAAGATCCGGTTGTCGTCAAACCAGGATTCTGACCTAAACCAAACCGGTTCACCTCTATACGAGCATCCCGAAGACGGGCGCCTTACCCGCACGGCTAAGTATGTTAGAGCGATCATCTAAACACGCTCCCAGGGGCGACATGGCGAGCCCTCAAGGACCGCATCCAATCTCACGATTAAACACGCTCCCACTGGCCGGATAAGCACGCCCTTAAGATTCAGCAATCCGGAAAACGGACGTCCTGGTCACGCGATTAGACTCGCTCTGGCAATAAGTCGAAAATGCGACTAGACGCGTTCGTCTTAGTTCCCACCATTCGATCAAAACTCGTTTACAAATTCACTTAAGAGTCTTGCCCGACTCACAAGTGAACTGGGGGGACTTATTGTAGGAGATGGGTTGCACCCCCCGCAAGGCCCATCAAATGTGGAAACCTGACTCACCGAGATAGCCCACGCGACTCCCAAAGAAGAAAGGAACAGCTCGGCTTTGGAGCATCTTTAGCCACGCGGCTAAAGTGACCTATCTAGAACTGACCAATAAAGATGCTCTAGGAGGCCGACCTTAAGGCCCGTTTAGGAGGAAAGCCCAGCAAAAGACGAGCTAGGGAGAACGACAGAATAGACCTATAAAAGGAAGGGGGGCGACGCGAAGAGGGGCATCCAGATTTTTACATGCTCACTTGAGCGGCTAGATCTAGGGTTTCGATAAGTTCGTAGAAACTGGCCGCCTTGTATTTCTCCGACTATTTTGTCGCCCTTTCCATCCATTTGTAATCACATCTCTCGGATCTATAAAACGTCTTTGTTCGCCCCGCTTCTCTCTTTATATTGTTCTTGAACCAGTTTACACTCAAACAATGGAGATTGTTCTTTCAAGATTCTCTTATTTATATTCATGATTCTAGAGAGCTATATGCATCACTTGGTTTAAGACATAGCTGCTTTTTTTGAGACACATCTACAACTTGGCTGCATTTGATCAATGCAGGATGCAATGTATTATGATCTTAGATGAAGTTCCTCTCTGTATATTTTAGTATATGACTCGCTTTCTCAGGTTGGAGTAGCTTCTCAGCTCCTATGCTGGACCGGTCAATTCCTCGGTCACGGCTTATTTGAGGTAAAAAATTACATTGTTCTTAGAAAACCATTTAGCTGTTGGTTCTCTCCTCTGCAGAACTTTAAATAAAAGGTCGTAATCTATTCGACAGAAACGAGCTCCTGCGCTTCAAGACAATCTAGTCCAAGCTTTACTGATGGGTCCTTTCTTCGTGTTGCTCGAGGTTGAATGGTTTTCTTCACCTTTCTTTCCTTCTTTATGTTTCTCTGAACCTTTTTCATAAAAGCTAGACGATGGGTTTGAACGAGAGAAATGCAGGTGATGCAGTCTGGTTTTGGATATGAGCCATACCCTGGATTTAAAGCACGCGTTGACTGCAAGATAGAGAATGATATCAAGGAATGGAGAGAAGAGAAGAAACAGAAGAAGCTCATGTGAATGAGATTCAAAAAATGGCTGTAAAAGAAAGCAAATAATGATGTGTAAACTCATACGAGGCCCAAGCCCATTAACTAATAATGTAAGTCATTGTAGGGATCCCAGTCATTGTATGAGCTCCTTTAACGATTTTCTGGACATGACTACTGTGGTATGAAGATAAGCGAATCTTCCACGTCGATCAAGTGCGTCACGAGACTTTGAGAAGAGATAAAAGTCGGAATAGAATCATAACACGAGAACCGTGACTGTCCGAATAGTACGAAGAGACGTATAGCTTTGATCTTATTTTGTGATTCCTCTGCCCTTTTTCAGCAACAGAAAAAGTAACGTTATATAAAGTGAAATCGAAAATAATTCTAAGACAAAAAACATTATTTATGGGCTTAAAAAGAACAAAAACATTAAGGAACCAAAATTTACAAATTATGAAGGATGTGGTGAATCATAGATATTTACAAATGTCATTTTTAACACAAGGACACCCCAAAGTTATATAAAGTAATATTGAAAAGAATTGTAAGAAAAAAACATTATTATTGTGCTTAAAAAACGAAAATACTAAGAGTGATTGGTAAACAAAGTAAAGTAAATGGGAGTAAAACAAATAGAGTAAACTGGAGTAAACATTTTTTTTTTTTGATAAAGTGATTTCTTTTTTTCTCAGCTGAAAACTTACCTTCATTTAAAAGAAGTGGAAAACGTTGAGCTGAGAATGGTGAGTCCACCTAAAGTTTCTTTTGCATTTTCTTTCCACCCATTAACGCTAACTTTTAACTAATCAGAGCCTAAGGGATCAAAGTTTACAAATTATTAAGGATGTGTAAATCATAGATATTTACAAATGTCATTTTTAACACAAGGACACCCCACTGTTGGTAGAGGAAGTAAAGCAGAAGAAATGATTAGTATTCCCATGTCTGTCTATACATAAAAACAGAGCATCAATCATAAAAATTTTGATACACTTTTCTTCTCCACATCACATGTCTCATCATCTACAAGAGGTAAACATTAGCGTATATGATAATCATAAAGGAACTATAGAATAAAATTTATAATAAAATAAATAAAATGATGCTAATATAAACTAATTATATTAATTACTCATCAAAATTATAGAAAAAATAATTTTGCTTCAAAATCTTATACTATAAAGAAGAAGATTATTCTCTTCTTAGTCCGCCACGTCATCAAATAGGGTAAGGAAAATGCGACACGTGTCCTATTTTTAAAAACTCCATGTATCATTTAATCATTTCTTCCATTCGTTCGGGCTTTACATTTGTTGGGCCGTTTCTACTCTTCGTCCAGCCCATAACATAATATACCACCTTACCTACACCAGATGAAACACCGTGTTTTGTATTAGGGTTAGCGTGTCTTCATCTTCACATCTCCAAAGCTAATGGCGTTAGGGTTGCGCAGACGATCTTTCATATCCTCTTAAAATCGTCCATTAATCGATCCCACGCTCTATACTCAATGTGAGTTTTGACTGCTTCCACCATTTCTAATTCAGTGAATCTCATTGGGGTGAATCTGATGGTATAAATAGGTGAGTCGTGATCCCATAAACTTCATCCTTTTCATTCCTCCCAATCAAAATAACCCTTTAACACTTCTGTGAGCAGAATTGTGAACTCCTCTTTCCTCCTCCCTGACTTCAAAGAGAGGCGTTCGAGCCACTTTTTTGATTACCAACGTTTTCAGCATCAAATTTTGTTCGCATTCACGGTGAGTTTCAGTTACTTATTTCATGACAAGCGCAAGCATATAATGATTCAATTCTTATCGGTTTAAAAATCTTGCAGACGATGATTCAGATATCTCAAAGGTTTCAATTAAGAAGAATCAAAAACTCTCAGACAGTAAGAATTGATCTCTAGGATTTGCTTGCTCACTTAGCTAAGGGCTTTGAAATATTTGACATTGTTCTTTGATTTGGTTTCTGGATTGTTCTTATTTTTGTTTAAGTTTCTTCTTGGTTTTGGTCCACTTGATTGAAGAAACAATTTGATTATGTTCTTCATATTTCAGGGTCTGAACTTGATTACATCATGCTGCAGTTCTTGGATATTGATGTCATCAGATCTATCAGCAATATTCTTTGCTAGATCATAGCTCTGGATTACTCTGGCCGTCAGACAACCATGTCGGATCCGTATACATATAACAACTTTACAAGATGTGAAAATGAAGTCGGCACCAATAATACTAATACCAATGGGTGATCAATTTGTTTATGTTAGGTTGATGGTATAGTAGCAGAGTTTACTAACATAAACCATGTGATGGAAAAAAGGAATACTTACAAAGGACATGAAGAAGCTGTTCCAGTTAGAGATTACCACTAAAGCAACTCCATAGTCCATACGGAGAGTTTCTAATTGCTTTTAGTGTGATAGAAGTTTGTGAGGCTTACGATCTTTCCCCACAAAAGCTTCTGAACTTTTGTACAAAGTTAGATAATTGGTCCCTTCACAGAGGTAAAATTTCATACAGTTTCTTATATTTACCATATAAAAGATATTTGCCCATTCCAGTGTCGTTGTGTATTGAATTAATTTATAATGTTTTTCCTTAGTTTGAAGAAGCTACTGCACAGAAAAGCTGAAGCCTTCCTTCCATATGATTACTATGAGTCAGACATTGCATGGATGAACTTGGTACCTCTTCTTTGCCCATTCATTTTTCTAGATAAGAAGTGTTTCATAAGAGGATAGGTTTTGTCCGGTGAGCTCTGGCTATTTATTATCAAGTCAGTTTCGTGTTTGGGAGTTTTTCATTGAGTCATTCACATTATAACTTGAAGTCTCAATCAACTTATGTATGATTCGGAGTTGGATATTACCATTGGTCTATATGAGACATACGGATTTCTGTAAGATTTTCCTTTCGCAGTGTCTACATATACTCACAGTCTTTGCATTTAGTTTGACATTTGTACATTAACAAATTGGATATAATATTACATAAGGTTTTTGCATGATATATCTCTAATCTGTCTTCGTTTTTTCATTGCAGGCTTCATTTGAATCCTTCACCTTTATCCGGGATGATAAAGCCACAACTGATCTGAAACTCTTTGGTGACAATCTGAAGGTACATTCCCCTCTTTTTGCAGCTTGGATCAATCAATGTTCCAACTACTTATGTTGCCGTTTTCTCTGAGGTCATCCATTTTTCATTTTCATTTTCATTATCTGAAAGCTATTGGAAGATAATTTCCAGCTTAACAGAGTATACAAATTAAAAGATGTGTCTGCTGCTCCAATTCGTTTCTTTCAGTGACATGAAGGGATTGTTGGTCGGATTTCACTGAGACTCAAAACGAAGCTTCGAGAGCAGAAGTTACTCAATGAAGAAACTGGAGCTGAGAAAAACTGAAGATTAGCAGTAAAATCAAAACAAGAGAAAACATTATTATATGGAGTAAGTTTCTTACACAATAAGTTAATTCTTTTAGTTCACCAAGTGCTACATTTATCTTTTCGAAAGAGCATCTACTTTTATATTTAACTAGGGTCGTCCCGCCCTACGGACGGGATATAATTTACTTGTAATCTAAATTATTATTTTTGTATGATTTTGTGGTATTATATGTTTTAAAAAATGGACCTTCTGAAAATTGGAATATAAAGTTCTTATAGTGATGGGATATACCCTAAGTCTGTTAAAAACATTGGGTTCAACCTTTTTTGTAAGGTGTTAATAATTGGGTTTGTTAATCATGTTTGAGGCTTCTTGTACTGGAAAATAAGGCTGTTGTATGTATCTATAATTTTTTGGTTCGAGTGGTGTGAGTATTTATTTGTTAGTCAGGCACTATCCAAGTCATTTAACTTCTAATACTATATTTGTGAGATATTTTAACCAATCTTGCATATGTTTGTAGTTGTGGTTAATTAATTTGTAAGAGTGTTCAATCCAGATTTCGGTTTTTAGTTATTTTGGTTTATAAAAAATAGCGACCATAATAAAACCAAATCTATTTTGATTTGGTTTAGTTTACGGTATATATTTGATCTATTCAATTTAATATCAAAAACAGTAAATATATTTAGATCTGATGTATAATTTTTTTTGTAAGCCTTTTTGTATGTATATTTGGTTGGAAGTATGATAATTTTAATCGAATAGTCTTCGTATGGTCATCTTGCTCCTTATAACATCTGTTTGTTGTTAGTTGTTGTTGTTTGTGTGTTGGGTTAGGATTTGGAAGCAATGATCGTGTAAGTGTTGTGTTGTGTTTTTCTAAAAAAAATATGCGCAAGAAGGATTTTGGTTTGTTGCTTGTGAGTTTGTCGAACGCTGAGGCTGATATACAAAGTGGTGAATTTAATTACTGCATATTTAGTGAAATGTTTTTGTTTAGACAGGGCACTATTTGAATTAGCAAAACATTTTCGTTAATGTATTTTAAAATTGTGTTGGAACTTCAAGATTATTTTTAGTGTTGGACGTCTGAAAAAGGAAGTAAAAGTAAGTGAAGTGAGTGTTTGGATCATTATATATCTCTGTCTATTGGAATATTAGGGTAAACCCGCCGTACGGGCGAATGGATAAATAAATAAACTTATAATAATAATCATATTTTAAAATATTTTATTTCAACAAAAATTAGTATTTAAAATATGAATACAATTTTCTAAATAAATGTTATTGACTATTTTTAGGATATGATTTTAACATTCATTTCTTTATATATAATTAATTTTGTATATATTTAGAAAATTCACTATAATTTGTTATTATTCGACAGAAGTTTTATTTTGTTTATTAGAATTTTGATTTTTTATTATTCTAATAGTTGAGTTTTTTTAATATTCTTACATATGTAAATCATGTTATCTATATTATTAAAAGAGAAGTACCCATCTAAAAATGTTTCTTAACATTTAATTAAGCTATTTATTTATTACTTGTCTTTTCAGTTACATTAATGAAATATATCCTTAAATGAATTTTAACTATCTATTTTATTGTTTGTGTTTTTGAGTTACATTAATGAAATATCCTTAAATAAATTTGGACTTAATGTCATTTAATAATCCAAAAAAACGCATGAGTTATCTTTACGTGCATAATTTTAATAATGTATATTTTTCAAAACGTGCATCACTAAAATGTTATCTAAAACATGCATTACTAATTAGATAACGTGCATCATCAAAACGTGCATCAGTAATATATTAAAAAAAGTGTATCAGTAATATATTAAAAAAAAGTGTTAAAGATAAACTTTTGGTTAAACTTTTCGAAAAAGACTTTCATATTATGGACTTTTAACATATTATTATTATGGACATTTAACAATTATTTTGACACAAAACAAAAATCATAAATAATATGTTACTAATATAGTTAAGAAATAATTTATATTGGTATGACCAATTCATCGACCATTTAATATGTTTTATTTTGTATACAAAGTTTTTAAAAAATCTATTTTTTTCAACATGTATAACTAATTTATCATCTTTTATGCCATATTGAGTCATAATATAATTTTTTTACAAATTTTGTATTCATGAACATTGTTTTTATATATATTATACAATTCTCTAATTAACTCTATATACTCAATTTCACTACAAGAAAACATTATTATATGGAGTAAGTTTCTTACACAATAAGTTAATTCTTTTAGTTCACCAAGTGCTACATTTATCTTTTGAAAGAGCATCTACTTTTATATTTAACTAGGTCGTCCACTACGGACGGGATATAATTTACTTGTAATCTAAATTATTATTTTTGTATGATTTTGTGGTATTATATGTTTTAAAAATGGACCTTCTGAAAATTGGAATATAAAGTTCTTATAGTGATGGGATATACCCTAAGTCTGTTAAAAACATTGGGTTCAACCTTTTTGTAAGGTGTTAATAATTGGGTTTGTTAATCATGTTTGAGGCTTCTTGTACTGGAAAATAAGGCTGTTGTATGTATCTATAATTTTTGGTTCGAGTGGTGTGAGTATTTATTTGTTAGTCAGGCACTATCCAAGTCATTTAACTTCTAATACTATATTTGTGAGATATTTTAACCAATCTTGCATATGTTTGTAGTTGTGGTTAATTAATTTGTAAGAGTGTTCAATCCAGATTTCGGTTTTTAGTTATTTTGGTTTATAAAAAATAGCGACCATAATAAAACCAAATCTATTTTGATTTGGTTTAGTTTACGGTATATATTTGATCTATTCAATTTAATATCAAAAACAGTAAATATATTTAGATCTGATGTATAATTTTTTTGTAAGCCTTTTTGTATGTATATTTGGTTGGAAGTATGATAATTTTAATCGAATAGTCTTCGTATGGTCATCTTGCTCCTTATAACATCTGTTTGTTGTTAGTTGTTGTTGTTTGTGTGTTGGGTTAGGATTTGGAAGCAATGATCGTGTAAGTGTTGTGTTGTGTTTTTCTAAAAAATATGCGCAAGAAGGATTTTGGTTTGTTGCTTGTGAGTTTGTCGAACGCTGAGGCTGATATACAAAGTGGTGAATTTAATTACTGCATATTTAGTGAAATGTTTTTGTTTAGACAGGGCACTATTTGAATTAGCAAAACATTTTCGTTAATGTATTTTAAAATTGTGTTGGAACTTCAAGATTATTTTTAGTGTTGGACGTCTGAAAAAGGAAGTAAAAGTAAGTGAAGTGAGTGTTTGGATCATTATATATCTCTGTCTTCGTTTTTCATTGCAGGCTTCATTTGAATCCTTCACCTTTATCGGGATGATAAAGCCACAACTGATCTGAAACTCTTTGGTGACAATCTGAAGGTACATTCCCCTCTTTTGCAGCTTGGATCAATCAATGTTCCAACTACTTATGTTGCCGTTTTCTCTGAGGTCATCCATTTTTCATTTTCATTATCTGAAAGCTATTGGAAGATAATTTCCAGCTTAACAGAGTATACAAATTAAAAGATGTGTCTGCTGCTCCAATTTCCGAATCCTCGGGAAATTCGAGGAAGACATTCTCGGTATATTCCGAGGAATACCGAGAAACCATGTTCGTCGGAAAAACCGACGGGATTTTAAAATTCGAGACTTTAGTTTTCCTCGGTATTTCCTCGAATTCACCTTCTCGATTTAGGGATTTGATTATAAAGTATTTGTCTTGAAATCCTCGGAATATTCAAAGACATTCGAGGAAGATATGGGTTTCGGTTTAAAACCCTAGTTCCTCGAATTTCCTCAGAAAATTCGAGGAAATTCGAGGAAGGAATGGTTTTCAGTATTTCCTCGAATTTCCTCGAAAATTCGAGGAAATTCGAGAACTAGGGATTTTAAACCAAAACAACGCTTTCATGGATTGAATAACACGTATATAACCTTCATTAAGTGTCTTAACCAGATTATGAAGTCAAACTTTGGTGTTTTACGATAACAAACACTTTTACGATTGCATGAGCGAAAACCACACATCATAAGAAAACACTTATACACTTTAATAAGCGTTAAAGGGAATACTTACCATTATTTTTGAAATTTTGTTATTTCATGGTTTATGATCATCTATACAAAGAATCCTCAATGGTATGCATTACATTTGTATAAGAAATGAAAACGGCAAAAAATTGATGTTTTGAAACCCCAAACCATAATTCCTCGAATTTCCTCGAAAATTCGAGGAAATTCGAGGAAGGTACTGGTTTTGTTTAAAACCCTGGTTCCTCGAATTTCCTCAGAAAATTCGAGGAAATTCGAGGAAGGAATGGTTTTCAGTATTTCCTCGAATTCCCTCGGAATATTCTGAGGAAATTCGAGAACTAGGGATTTTAAACCGAAACAACGTTTTCGCGGATTGAATAACTGCGTATATAACCTTCATTAAGTGTCTTAACCAGATTATGAAGTCAAACTTTGGTGTTTTACGATAACAAACACTTTTACGATTGCATGAGCGAAAACCACACATCATAAGAAAACACTTATACACTTTAATAAGCGTTAAAGGGAATACTTACCATTATTTTTGAAATTTTGTTATTTCATGGTTTATGATCATCTATACAAAGAATCCTCAATGGTATGCATTACATTTGTATAAGAAATGAAAACGGCAAAAAATTGATGTTTTGAAACCCCAAACCATAATTCCTCGAATTTCCTCGGAATATTCAAAGACATTCGAGGAAGATATGGGTTTCGGTTTAAAACCCTAGTTCCTCGAATTTCCTCAGAAAATTCGAGGAAATTCGAGAAGGTAGTGGTTTTCAGTATTTCCTCGAATTTCCTCGAAAATTCGAGGAAATTCGAGGAACTAGGGATTTTAAACCGAAACAACGTTTTCGCGGATTGAATAACACGATATAACCTTCATTAAGTGTCTTAACCAGATTATGAAGTCAAACTTTGGTGTTTTACGATAACAAACACTTTTACGATTGCATGAGCGAAAACCACACATCATAAGAAAACACTTATACACTTTAATAAGCGTTAAAGGGAATACTTACCATTATTTTTGAAATTTTGTTATTTCATGGTTTATGATCATCTATACAAAGAATCCTCAATGGTATGCATTACATTTGTATAAGAAATGAAATACGGCAAAAAATTGATGTTTTGAAACCCCAAACCATAATTCCTCGAATTTCCTCGAATATTCGAGGAAATTCGAGGAAGGTAGTGGTTTTCAGTATTTCCTCGAATTCCCTCGAATATTCGAGGAAATTCGAGAACTAGGGATTTTAAACCGAAAACAACGTTTTCGCGGATTGAATAACACGTATATAACCTTCATTAAGTGTCTTAACCAGATTATGAAGTCAAACTTTGGTGTTTTACGATAACAAACACTTTTACGATTGCATGAGCGAAAACCACACATCATAAGAGAAACACTTATACACTTTAATAAGCGTTAAAGGGAATACTTACCATTATTTTTGAAATTTTGTTATTTCATGGTTTATGATCATCTATACAAAGAATCCTCAATGGTATGCATTACATTTGTATAAGAAATGAAATACGGCAAAAAATTGATGTTTTGAAACCCCAAACCATAATTCCTCGAATTTCCTCGAATATTCGAGGAAATTCGAGGAAGGTACTGGTTTTGTTTAAAACCCTGGTTCCTCGAATTTCCTCAGAAAATTCGAGGAAATTCGAGGAAGGTAGTGGTTTTCAGTATTTCCTCGAATTCCCTCGAATATTAGGAAATTCGAGAACTAGGGATTTTAAACCGAAAACAACGTTTTCGGATTGAATAACACGTATATAACCTTCGTTAAGTGTCTTAACCAGATTATGAAGTCAAACTTTGGTGTTTTACGATAACAAACACTTTTACGATTGCATGAACGAAAACCACACATCATAAGAGAAACACTTATACACTTTAATAAACGTTAAAGGGAATACTTACCATTATTTTTGAAATTTTGTTATTTCATGGTTTATGATCATCTATACAAAGAATCCTCAATGGTATGCATTACATTTGTATAAGAAATGAAAAACGGCAAAAAAAATTGATGTTTTGAAACCCCAAACCATAATTCCTCGGAATTTCCTCGAATATTAGGAAATTCGAGGAAGGTACTGGTTTTTTGTTTAAAACCCCTGGTTCCTCGGAATTTCCTCAGAATATTCCGAGGAAATTCCGAGGAAGGTAGTGGTTTTCAGTATTTCCTCGGAATTCCCTCGGAATATTCTGAGGAAATTCCGAGGAACTAGGGATTTTAAACCGAAAACAACGTTTTGCGGATTGAATAACACGTATATAACCTTCGTTAAGTGTCTTAACCAGATTATGAAGTCAAACTTTGGTGTTTTACGATAACAAACACTTTTACGATTGCATGAACGAAAACCACACATCATAAGAGAAACACTTATACACTTTAATAAACGTTAAAGGGAATACTTACCATTATTTTTGAAATTTTGTTATTTCATGGTTTATGATCATCTATACAAAGAATCCTCAATGGTATGCATTACATTTGTATAAGAAATGAAATACGGCAAAAAAAATTGATGTTTTGAAACCCCAAACCATAATTCCTCGAATTTCCTCGAATATTCGAGGAAATTCGAAGGAAGGTACTGGTTTTTGTTTAAAACCCTGGTTCCTCGAATTTCCTCGAATATTCGAGGAAATTCGAAGGAATGGTTTTCAGTATTTCCTCGAATTCCCTCGGAATATTAGGAAATTCGAGAACTAGGGATTTTAAACCGAAAACAACGTTTTGCGGATTGAATAACACGTATATAACCGTTAAGTGTCTTAACCAGATTATGAAGTCAAACTTTGGTGTTTTACGATAACAAACACTACGATTGCATGAGCGAAAACCACACATCATAAGAGAAACACTTATACACTTTAATAAGCGTTAAAGGGAATACTTACCATTATTTTTGAAATTTTGTTATTTCATGGTTTATGATCATCTATACAAAGAATCCTCAATGGTATGCATTACATTTGTATAAGAAATGAAATACGGCAAAAAATTGATGTTTTGAAACCCCAAACCATGTTTCCTCGAATTTCCTCGAATATTCGAGGAAATTCGAGGAAGGTACTGGTTTTTGTTTAAAATCCCTGGTTCCTCGGAATTTCCTCGAATATTCGAGGAAATTCGAGGAAGGTACTGGTTTTTGTTTAAAACCCTGGTTCCTCGAATTTCCTCGAATATTTTCATTTACCCGCAACCCAAACCGCCAAATATTTCGCGAAAATTAAATTAATGGTTTCGAGGAAATTCGAGGAACCTATTAAATTATCTGAGAAATTCCGGCGGACATTTGCCGTCGAATTTTCATTTTATAATTAGGTCGAGCAGACCTTTCTTCCCCATTTCTCTCTTCCTCTTCCTCGCGAACTCAGCCTCTCCCTCTCCTCCTTCGGCGATTTCCGTGATTCAGTGGATTTCTCCTCAATTCCACTCCCAAATCATGTAAGGACACTATCCCTCTCTCTTAGATTCGAAAATCGAGTTTGATTATGGTGTTAGGGTGATTTTTATAGATTTTTGTTAGGTTGAATGGTGTGATTGTGTAGTGATAGTTTGATTATGGTTTTTTTGTGAGGATTGTGATTATTTGTTGTTATTGAGAGTTTGATTATGGTATGGAATTTTTTTTAAGTTTTTATTAATTTTGTGGTTATAAAAATCTAATTGATAATTATGTATTAATAATATGAAAAAGTTTTTTGTATATCAAAACTATTTTTTTAATTATTAAACTATTTTCTATATATTAAAACTATTTTTGTAATTATTAAACTATTTTTTATATATTAAAACTATTTTTGTAATTATTAAACTATTTTTTACATATTAAAACTATTTTTTAATTATTAAATTATTTTCTATATATTAAAACTATTTTTGTAATTATTAAAATATTTTTTATATATTAAAACTATTTTTGTAATTATTAAACTATTTTTTACATATGAAAACTATTTTTTTAATTATTAAACTATTTTTTCTATATTAAAAATATTTTTGTAATTATTAAACTATTTTTTATATATTAAAACTATTTTTTGCAATTATTAAACTATTTTTTATATATTAAAACTATTTTTTGTAATTATTAAACTATTTTTTATATATTAAAACTATTTTTTGTAATTATTAAACTATTTTTTATATATTAAAACTATTTTTGTAATTATTGTTGTGGTTATGAAAACGTTTTTGTATATAAAATCTATTTTTATATTATAAAATCATTTATATATTTATTAAATATTTTTATATTTTCAAATTTAAATTTCGAAAATTTAATTTATTTTTAATATTTTTTTGGATATTAGGAAGAGCTCCTCGAATTTTCGAGGATAGGCTTCTTCAGAATTTTCGAGGCATTGTTCCTCGAATTTTCGAGGGCATGCTTCCTCGAATTTTCGAGGGCATGCTTCCTCGAATTTTCGAGGAAATTCGAGGAAGGTACTGGTTTTTGTTTAAAATCCCTGGTTCCTCGAATTTCCTCGAAATATTCAGGTCGAATACTCGAATATTTTCATTTACCCGCAACCCAAACCGCCAAATATTTCGCGAAAATTAAATTAATGGTTTCGAGGAAATTCGAGGAACCTATTAAATTATCTGAGAAATTCGGCGGACATTTGCCGTCGAATTTTCATTTTATAATTAGGTCGAGCAGACCTTTCTTCCCCATTTCTCTCTTCCTCTTCCTCGCGAACTCAGCCTCTCCCTCTCCTCCTTCGGCGATTTCCGTGATTCAGTGGATTTCTCCTCAATTCCACTCCCAAATCATGTAAGGACACTATCCCTCTCTCTTAGATTCGAAAATCGAGTTTGATTATGGTGTTAGGGTGATTTTTATAGATTTTGTTAGGTTGAATGGTGTGATTGTGTAGTGATAGTTTGATTATGGTTTTGTGAGGATTGTGATTATTTGTTGTTATTGAGAGTTTGATTATGGTATGGAATTTTTTAAGTTTTTATTAATTTTGTGGTTATAAAAATCTAATTGATAATTATGTATTAATAATATGAAAAAGTTTTTGTATATCAAAACTATTTTTTAATTATTAAACTATTTTCTATATATTAAAACTATTTTTGTAATTATTAAACTATTTTTATATATTAAAACTATTTTTGTAATTATTAAACTATTTTTACATATTAAAACTATTTTTATATTATAAAATCATTTATATATTTATTAAATATTTTTATATATTAAAACTATTTTTATATATTAAAACTATTTTTGTAATTATTAAACTATTTTTACATATGAAAACTATTTTTTAATTATTAAACTATTTTCTATATTAAAAATATTTTTGTAATTATTAAACTATTTTTATATATTAAAACTATTTTTGCAATTATTAAACTATTTTTATATATTAAAACTATTTTTGTAATTATTAAACTATTTTTATATATTAAAACTATTTTTGTAATTATTAAACTGACGTTAATTGATATATGTATATATAGTATGAAACTTGCAAAATAAACTTTAAAACGCAAAATTGTACTCAACACTAACTCCTCCCCTCACATGTCATGTAGCTTGCCTCTTACTTACTTCACTACTTTCCTTACTGGCCATCTAACAATCTCATTCTCTGATTCTTCAATATTCTTCATCAAGTTTTCCACTACAACCTTCATCTTGGGCCGATCATAGTTCTCTCTGAAACAAATATCAGCAAGTCTACCCAAATCCTTGCTCTTGCAGCTGCGTAGTTCTTGTGGAGCCATCAATCGTCAGGTTCAGCGTCCGGTTTGTTTCTCTCATTGGTTCGGGCGTCACCCTGTCAGGTTATGATCTGGTTGAGCACAACACCAAAGCCTTAGAGATCCCTCTTTAAGAAGATGGCCTGTCTGCACAGCATTTAGGAGTTTCATGAGTTTCAAATTTGTGTAAAGTGCACGTAGTTAAATATGAAGATGTAGAAATATTCAACAATTCATCATTTTTTGTAACGTATCATCATCTAAAATATGTACACAATAACAAACCTAACTGAATACACACCACTAAAACTACTGGCACAGTTAACCAAGAAGCTAAAGAAGAAGTAGATACTTACTGCAGTTTTGACGTGAGTATTATCTCCCTGAGGTCCTTCTCTTGCAAGCCTAAGGTTCGATTTCATCATTTAACAGCACGTTAGAGGATTTGAATATCACCTGCCCAACCAAATATATTACACACTATCATCTACTGAACTATATATTCACCAAACGGTGGCTGGTTTCAGAATCCACCACACATATTTATCCTCAAGAAATCACAATATGGTTCCCAAAAGTCAGACTCCTAGTCTAATGTTCATGGGTCAATATCAACATTTATAAGTAAGTGTGTTAAGTTGTGCCTGTCATTAACTTTCAAAACAGCCATGATCAGAATTGACCAAGTTTCCTCTAAAGGGTTTTTCGGTTTTATGATTTTACCTTCACTTGATGTAAATAAGACAATACTTCAGTGGCACCAAGCATGATCCGAAGGCTTTGTTCCTCGAATTTTCGAGGCATGCTTCCTCGAATTTTCGACGACGTTCCGACTAACCATGGTCCTCACGGTTTCTTGAATTATGTTTCCTCGAATTCCGTCGAGAAATTCGAGGAAATTCGAGGAAATTCGAGGAAATTCGAGGAATTTTTCGAGGACATATTTCCTCGGTATGTCGTCGGAATACGGTTATTCCGACGATATACCGACGATTTTGTCCCTCGGTATTAGCCTGTTTTCTTGTAGTGTTTGTTTATATGATATCGCACATTCGTCAAAAATAGATAGTTTAAGATGCAGAAAAAATATTTATTTAGTGAATATAATAAAAATTAAATATTACAAATATATTATTTAATAGAATAAATAATAAAAAACCAAAAATACATATTCGCGCTGGCGCGCGGGTCAGGGTCTAGTTTGAATTTAATTTTCAAGAAAACGTAGAGCTAATACATGTATGAATTACTTGCGTCATCAACTTCATAGTTACTTTTCTCGTTTTTAGACTTCAAAATTATGGGAGTGTGAAATTTGAGAAAATGTAATACATGTATAAATTATAAAGTTCCTGGCATACAGTTAGCAAAAGAAAAAAAAAGTTCCTAGCATTGAGAACATTTGTTCGTGTTTCATTTGGATAACGAAATAAGCACATATGCGTTACAAAATATGACTGTTCAAATATTAGAATTTATATGAAGTTTTTCCTTTATTCTACAATTTTAGCAAACCAAGTTTTGGGTTTTGATATTAGATTAAGTGATAGTGTCATTGATATATTTGACAGACCAGTTACTCGCATGAACCACTAAACTGACGTTAATTGATATATGTATATATAGTATGAAACTTGCAAAATAAACTTTAAAACGCAAAAATTGTACTCCAACACTAACTCCTCCCCCTCACATGTCATGTAGCTTGCCTCTTACTTACTTCACTACTTTCCTTACTGGCCATCTAACAATCTCATTCTCTGATTCTTCAATATTCTTCATCAAGTTTTCCACTACAACCTTCATCTTGGGCCGATCATAGTTCTCTCTGAAACAAATATCAGCAAGTCTACCCAAATCCTTGCTCTTGCAGCTGCGTAGTTCTTGTGGAGCCATCAATCGTCAGGTTCAGCGTCCGGTTTGTTTCTCTCATTGGTTCGGGCGTCACCCTGTCAGGTTATGATCTGGTTGAGCACAACACCAAAGCCTTAGAGATCCCTCTTTAAGAGAAGATGGCCTGTCTGCACAGCATTTAGGAGTTTCATGAGTTTCAAATTTGTGTAAAGTGCACGTAGTTAAATATGAAGATGTAGAAATATTCAACAATTCATCATTTTTTTGTAACGTATCATCATCTAAAATATGTACACAATAACAAACCTAACTGAATACACACCACTAAAACTACTGGCACAGTTAACCAAGAAGCTAAAGAAGAAGTAGATACTTACTGCAGTTTTGACGTGAGTATTATCTCCCTGAGGTCCTTCTCTTGCAAGCCTAAGGTTCGATTTCATCATTTAACAGCACGTTAGAGGATTTGAATATCACCTGCCCAACCAAATATATTACACACTATCATCTACTGAACTATATATTCACCAAACGGTGGCTGGTTTCAGAATCCACCACACATATTTATCCTCAAGAAATCACAATATGGTTCCCAAAAAGTCAGACTCCTAGTCTAATGTTCATGGGTCAATATCAACATTTATAAGTAAGTGTGTTAAGTTGTGCCTGTCATTAACTTTCAAAAACAGCCATGATCAGAATTGACCAAGTTTCCTCTAAAGGGTTTTTTCGGTTTTATGATTTTACCTTCACTTGATGTAAATAAGACAATACTTCAGTGGCACCAAGCATGATCCGAAGGCTTTGTTTCCATGGTAACGTGCATGCTCACTGAAGGCGTCTCCCTAAAGGAGCTGAACCTCTTCCTGGTCTTCCTTTTCGGCCTCTAACTGAAATGAAATATCAGGTCGCTTATTTACGGTTAAAAACAAAATGAATTAATTAATTCCATTAAATCTTCATAAATCAAAGCAAGTATTTTGAAAGGATATGGTCAATGTGCGTAATGTGCTTCGCGATCTTGTTATTGATTGTATTGGGAGTATTTAAGCGGAACCTGTAGCTCTGCCCGAACCATTAAGCCAAACCCGTCGTTCTGCCGCCGTTGACCATATCATTTCTGTTCGCCTCGTCGGAGCTTTAAGCCGAACCACTCCAGATTCACCATGTTCGAATCCCCGCCGTTGAGTCAAGCAAGAACCGCCATCTTCACTGCCGCCTAGGAATGTCAAACAGGTCGTCCCGTCCCGTCCCGTACCGCAGCGGGCTCGTCGTCGAGCGGTACACAGAAGACCCGTCCCGCACAGGTTGCGGTACTGAAAACATCAAGCCCAATCCCGTCCCGCTAAGCTCACAGTCCTTTGCGGGCCGTCCCGCGGGCCTAATCTATTCTACAGACAAGCCCAATCCAGTACTACGTGCAGCTTGCCTGGTTGTGGCCTGAAGTCTGAAGATGATCAACGACTGACACTGTCCATCAGCGTACCTGCTTATTGTATGTACATAAGTTGTGTTCATATGTACAATATTATATATCCATGTTCTTGATCCTAAGTCTTTAAGTCAAAATTAATGCAATTCCAAGTCATAAGTCATCTCATAACAAAAGCAAATAAAATAACTGAATCCATATTTTATAAATAATAAGTTCAAAATCAATGCTTTAGTTTTCTGAATCAAAACATAAATAAAATCAAACACCAAATCAAAGCAGCTAATACCAAAAGAAGTTCAAAAAAACAGAAACACAAAACACCAAAATCAAAAGAAACATATCACACTTCTTGAGCTTCAACTTCATCACCACCAACAACAGATTCTGGAGGTTTCATTTCTTCACCATCGACTTCATCTTTTGCAAGTGATAATCATACTTGAAGTTAGTTAAAATTCTATTCATCACATAAAACCACTAAAATGGTTGATAATGTAAAAAATTACCATTTGGATAAGACTCGTATCCTCTGATCCATTTCCTAGTGCATATCAAAGCTTGCACATTTTTTGGGAGTAGACGACTCCTATATTTGTTGAGGACTCGCGATCCAATACTGAAAGAGGACTCCGAAGCCACTGTTGTGATTGGAATACTCAGCAGATCACAAGCCATAGCAGCCAAATCACCATAGCGATGGGCATTATCTTTCCAGAAATCAAGAATGTCCAAGCTCTTAAAATTAGTAAACTCCAACGGTGGTTCATCAAGATATGCTTCTAGAGGTTTCTTCCCACTCACACCGCCACTGACTTTGCGAAATGCAAAGAAATCCTATAAAGTTATTTTTTTAAAAAAATATGTAAGACTTCAAGTTTCAAAATTAATAAAAAGAAGGTTAAAAATAAAACAAACACTCACGGTGTAGTTCTCAAACAGTCCTGCGGACGCTGACTCGTCTGGTGGTGGAACCGTCTCGCGCGGCTCTGTAGAAGGTGAACTAGTCTTGGATTTTTTGTCATAAGACTCGAACAGAATCATGAGCCTCTCACGCAAGTTCTTCAACTTAACTTCCCGTGTACTCATGTCAAGCTTCCCTAGACAACAGTCAACAATTGAAAGCTTAAATCGTGGATCAAAGACTGCTGCCATCGCGAAAAGACCACAGACATCATCCTAATATTTGTCAAATTTCTCTTTCATCGGTGGCACCATGTGTCTAACAACCTCATCGTCGCAGTCCTCATTATTTTGAAGCCAATCTTGGATCAACCAGACTTGATAAAAATACAAGTTCGCTGTCGGGTAACTAGAACCAGACATCATCTTTGTGATCACAGCAAACGGCCCGAGAAAAGTGGAAATAGCCTCAGCTCTTGTCCATTCCTCAGCTGTGGATGCCACTTTAAAACATTTCTTGTCAAATGTCTCCAATTTCTCGAATGCTTTACGGTACTTGATTGCTCGTTCAAGCATATAGTACGTCGAGTTCCATCTTGTTGCCACATCCATTATCAGGCCGCCCCAATCTTTTACACCCGCGGCAACAACTGCTTTTCCAAACAAAACTTCCCTCGATTCCGAAGATAAAACAAACTTAACACTCTCCCTTACTTTGTGCAAAGCACCTCCAATCACCTTTAACCCATCTTGCACTATCAGGTTAAGTATGTGAGCTGCACATCTGACATGGAAAAACTCTCCTCCACACAACAAGTCATCAGTCAACCTCAGCTGCGATTTCACAATATCTTGCATCGAGTCATTACTCATAGCATTATCCAATGTGACTGAGAAGACTTTTTTCTCAATTCCCCACTCTTTCAGTGTATCAAGGAGCTGAATCGCAACATTCATACCAGTGTGTGGTGGCGGTAGAGCACAATACGTGATGATTTTGCTGTTCACTTCGGTTCGATCCATGTAATGTGCTGTCACACACATGTACCCTTCACGTTTTAATGAGGTCCACAAGTCAGGCGTTAAGGAGACTCGACCAGGAAGACTCGCCAATTCTCTTTTCAAGATGTCTCTCTCACTTTCATACATTCGATACACATCTGATCTCGCTGTGTTTCGACAAATGAACTTCACATCAGCATTCAAATACTTCCAAGTTTCTCGCACTTTTTGATACTCAGCGTCGAGTACGGTAGATCATGCTGGACTATCGTCTTAGCTATCATCTTCCGAAAGACAGTATGATCATACTTGCGAGATTGTAACTTCCCTTCGAAATTGATCTGCTGCTGATTTCTATTGTTCCTTTGATACACCTTACACCTCCAACGATGCCTTCTCAGTCCACTGGTTCCATGCGGTGGGAATGCCAAGCATACTCACTCACGCAATGATTGCATACAGCTTTCATCGTCCCATTCGGTTTATGGACCACCTTGAAATCGACCCACACATCTGATCTTTGCCTATTATCCCTTTCAATTTCTTCTTCATCCAACTCTTCTTCCTCCAATGAATCATCAAAATCTGGTATCTCCTCGACCTTCTTCTTCTGCGACCGAGAAGATAATGCCTTCTTCTTCTGGCGTGGTAGCCTTGGCCTTGCCTTTTGCGGCTGAGTCAAGGGCTTCCTTCTCCCTCGAATCACTGATTTCATAGGTACAGGCTTCTTCTTTCTACTGCGCTGTGAGGCGAGCCTATGCCACCATCTATTGTGGACTGCAACATGGGTTTCCCGTGGCTGTTCCAAACTGCTCTTTCTGCGAGGATTGCTGGTTTGGGTTGGTGGAGTGATTTCAACATCAGATTCATCAGTTTCATCATCAAGGCTGATGAGCTTTCTTTGCTTGCACCACCTTCAATCCTCACATCCACGTTCTCTTCAGCGCAGCAAGAGCAGCTAAGGTAGCTTGACTCGCTATATCCAATGTTTGTGGTGGGGAATAGTCGGTATGCATGGTAAAGCGCTCTTGAATGGCTCCTTGATCCCATCGTCTCTCAACTCTCAAGGTTTCGTTAGTTTTTTTCAACTTGAAGTCGTGTGAGCGTGAGTTTTGACTAAGTAAACGTATTAGGGTTTTCTAAAATTTTGCTAATATTTTTATTTAAAATTGTATGATATTTTTTAAACGTGCTCTTCTAATATTTTTTAAACGTGCTCTTCTAATATTTTTTTAAACGATATTTAAACTTGCTTCAAAAGAATCAAAACAACGCTATCAAAAACAAATCACATTCTCTAAGACTCTAACGAGAAGTAACTTTAGTCAAGCTAACAAGACAGTGATCCGATAACCTAGCAAAGCTAAACTCTGTTCTATCTATGCTAAACAACACAAGTCTCGCACATTGAAGAGAATACTAACCAGAGGTCATTGAAGCTGCTACACTGGAGGAGGTGGTCTATCTAGTCACTGTACTCCTTCCTTGTTCACCATAACTCCGTTAGCTCAAGATAATGTCCAAAAAAAGAAACACAAAATACACGTATCAGAATCAAGACAAGAATCAAGACAAGAAAACAATGCCAGAAATAGAAAACATTCATCACAAGAGTATTGTCTTAAGTTCGCAGTGAATTTTGTTGTGTAGCTAATGAACAATCACTCTTCATTCCTTTGAGTGATTTTTCATAAGCTACACAGCCAAAATTCACTGAACTAAACTCTGTTCTATCTATGCTAAACAACACAAGTCTCGCACATTAAAGAGATTACTAACCTGAGTTCATTAAAGATGAGTCACTCGCTAACATGCTAACTCGTTGTTGATCCTACTCCACCGTTCACAGTGATCACCACCAAAAGACATCCTTCTTGACCATCACCCCATCACCTCGAGGCAGAGCACAAAAAATATTAAAAACATATCAGATTAAAAAAGAAAAAAAAAACATATCAGATAATTAGCAACAACAAACGACAAGCTAAAACAACATAAATATGATTAACTAACCTAGATGAATGTCTCTTAAGGAACTAACATCAGTTACCAACAACAAACGACAAGCTCAAACAACATAAATATGATTAACTAACCTAGATGAATGTCTCTTAAGGAACTAACATCAGTTACCAACAACAAACGACAAGCTCAAACAACATAAATATGCATCAAGTTAAGACAAGCAGACACAACACACTTTCACAATTTATAAAATAATTAACTAACCTAGACAGAGACATAACACAAAAAAAAACAAAAGATGATAAATGGTGAAGTAGAAGCACATGCATGCAGTGAAGCTCCGTTGGTGGATCTTGAAAGATTACAATCTCCGGCGGTGAATCTATTAGAAAAATATGAGCTCTGGTGGAGAACCGAAGGAGAGAAGCTCTAGAAGAGAGTAACCTGCAAAAAAAATTTGAAATAATTAGTTACTGCCGAGAATATAAATCGACAAAAAACTAGAGAAATTTTCCTTATCTGTGACATGCAGGGACCGCAGGAGAGTCGAGGAGCACCATCGATGAAGAATCCATGGCCGGAGCTGGATCTTCTTCGTCGTCAGAAACACACATTCGCAAACTTCTTGTTATGTTTCCAAGAAGCTTCACCGGAGGAGATAGAAGGCGAAGGGTAGACAGGAAGCATCATCGGTGAAGAAACCATGGCCGGAGCTCCATTTCTTGTGGCGGCAACTCCTCTCTCACTCTCGCTCTCCTTCTCTTTTTTTTCAGGCGGCAGTGAAATGAGGAGAGAAGAAGCTGCGGGACAGTAGGTTAAACCGCGGTCTCCTTCGCCCATCCGCAAAAGCCCATACCGCCGTCTTTATCACCTGGGCCCACCTATGGATACCAATTCATAGGCCCAAACCCGCCCCGCCACAGGTCTAAACGGGCCTATCCCGCGGTCCAAGCCCATCTTTGACATTCCTACTGCCGCCGTTGTTGAGTCAATCAAGAATAGCCAAAACCGTGAGATGCTTGGAACATCTGTCCGAGAGAGTAAGATCTGAAGGAGTCCATGGTTATGGGTCTGTCTCTGGCCCTGTCTCCTGTAAATCACCAGCATTAAAACAATTCAACATGTAGCGAGAGATTCCTTTATTCTCAAAATCATTAAAAGCGAAATAACCATAGAATCAAAGAGGAGATGAAGAAAGCTGATCTTACAGTGCTATCCAATCACCAAGAGAGATAATAAGCTTCGGTGATTGATCTGGCCTGTTGTGGTCGAAGAAGTAAAGATGATTATTAATGGCGACTTCAATGATCCCGTAGCGTTTGGAGGAGAAACTCATAGGAAAAGCGCCAATGAATCTCGACCAAGGATTCTCATGACGATTCGTGATACGCATTCATCCCGAAGATCAAAAGATGTTGATCGAAACCAAACGAAATAATTCTTCCGTCGACTCCAGCAATCTCTTGAACGGCTGAGAACAAAGAATCGATAAGATGAACTCATTCTAAATTCTGATGAAACACGAAATGATAGGCTTAAGGCTTCTTGATATCGGGTCCATGAGAGAACACAGCCCCCACACACATAGCAGCCTATTATGGTTTCTTCCATTGATTAAACGCATCGTTTAAATTAAAGGGACATGTGTCACACAGAAAATTCTATTTGATGGCGTGTCCTCATCAGAAGAGAGTCAATCTCTTTTTTATAGTATAAGAAGATAGTTTCCTACAAAGTATAGAAAAGAGAAAAGAATAAATCATTAATCATTTTTTATTCATTCACCTTCCTGTAAACCAAAATTTCCACCATGAAAAAAGAGTAAATGATTATAATAATGATTAAATATATACGTTATTCTTCTTTTCTTTTCTGTAGTTAGCCAATATCAGCAGCAGTATATGATTGTAATCTTTTTTAGTAACCATATAAACACATCACTACGGAAAAAATAATTAAAATGTGCATTGTGAGGCCAAATGTTTAACAGTAAACGTATATATACTACAATATAAATTTAAATCTTAACTTATAAAATTAATTATCCTGCCCGAAGATAAACTTCTAAAAGAAAAAATGTTAAAAGTTTGACAGTGTCACATGTTTCTACTACAAGCGTTGTCAAAAGTTTGTGTTAGTTATTTAAACAAAAATGAACAAGACAAAAGAAACTGATCCCAGCAAATAAGAGACATCAGAGCTGATGTATGATCTGTGAACATTTGTTTGCACAGAAGATTTTCCGGGTGAAAGATGTTAAAAGGGGTCGTAAGTAAAATATAACGTACGAACTGACTGTAACTCAGTCATCCAAACTGATATTACATGCCAAGGAAGGATGGTTGAGCTTGGGCCGTGATCTAGGGATATCGACTAAAGTCCTTCAACTAGAACATATCAATGGACCTGCCACCTGATCACAAGTTGTTCACAGCTTTTGGGTGTGCCTGTGCCTATAAAAGGATGGTTGAGCTTGGGCCGTGATCTAGGGATATCGACTAAAGTCCTTCAACTAGAACATATCAATGGACCTGCCACCTGATCACAAGTTGTTCACAGCTTTTGGGTGTGCCTGTGCCTATAAAAGGATGGTTGAGCTTGGGCCGTGATCTAGGGATATCGACTAAAGTCCTTCAACTAGAACATATCAATGGACCTGCCACCTGATCACAAGTTGTTCACAGCTTTTGGGTGTGCCTGTGCCTATAAAAGGATGGTTGAGCTTGATGTATTGTTACAGCGAAAGCATTTGTCTAAATATCATTCTTGAGTTTGAATATGACAATTCTTGGAGGGCCACAGAGAGATCTACAACATAGTTGATGATTGTGTACGTAGTACCAAATATTATACACAATTTCTTTAGAAACCAGAGAACGTGCGACCATACATGTATGTGTACATATAGCATTTATCATTTCATTGCTTTTTAGTATATTAAATAATTAAAACAATATTTTTGAAATTTTTGGGTATACATATAACACTTATCACGTGGGAACCGAAATTCACACGTCGAGTTTCAGTCAATCGGAGGAAACCAAGTAAACCTAGTCTCCTCTAAATGTCACGGCCATCTGCTGGGCCACACACAATATTAAGATGTAAAATCGTAAGACAAAAGGAAGGGAGAACAAAAGGGATCTTATTTCGAATTCGCGTTTGGCGTGAACAACGGTAAGAGCCTTGGCTCGAGAGCTGTCGGCAAGTTCGCTAGTCTAGCAACCTAAGTTCTAACCTAGTTGAGTCGCCTTCGATAGTAAGCGGAAAAATGCCTAATTTTCTCTAAGTGTTTAGTTTGCTCTGAAAGCTCTTCTTCTCTCTTAGCCCAAGTCCTCTTTATATACTCCTCCTTTTAGGTCGGTCTACCTCCTCTCAGGCGGATTTGTCGGGCTTTTCTATATTTCCTTCATGATTATCTTCGAAACTTAACATTTATCTTGAACTTGACATTTATCTTCGCCAAAACTTGACACTTATCTTCGGAAACTTGACATTTATCTCTTTCATGAATAAACCGTCATCCTTATCTTTGGGCTCGAGTTCCTTAGGACCGTAAGTGGGCGTCGTCATAGTCGGACCCCTTTGGACCGTATTGAGACTTAAGCGTTTTTACTCTGAAGTGTCCGTTGGCGTAGATACGATCCTTATCGAACCTCGTCTCTCAGAATCACCAGCATTAAAACAATTCAACATGTAAACAGAGAGAGAGAGAGAGAGAGAGAGAGAGAGAGAGAGAGAGAGAGAGAGAGAGAGAGAGAGAGAGAGAGAGAGAGAGAGAGAGAGAGAGAGAGAGAGAGAGAGAGAGAGAGAGAGAGAGAGAGAGAGAGAGAGAGAGAGAGAGAGAGAGAGAGAGATTCCTTTATTCTCAAAATCATTAAAAAACGAAATAACCATAGAATCAAAGAGGAGATGAAGAAAGCTGACCTTTTTACAGGTGTTATCCACCGCCTCAAGAGAGATAATAAGCTTCGAGTGATTGATCTGGCCTGTTGTGGTCGAAGAAGTAAAGATGATTATTAATGGCGACTTCAATGATCCCGTAGCGTTTCAGAGGAGAAGAAACTCATAGGAAAACGACGCCAATGAATCTCGACCAAGGATTCTCATGACGATTCGTATTACGCACCATCCTGGAAGATCAAAAGATGTTGATCGAAACCAAACGAAATAATTCTTCACGTCGACTCCAGCAATCTCTTGAACGGCTGAGAACAAAGAATCGATAAGATGAACTCATTCTAAATTCTGATGAAACACGAAATGATAGGCTTAAGGCTTCTTGATATCGGGTCCATGAGAGAACACAGCCCCCACACACACATAACGCAGCCTATTATGGTTTCTTCCATTGATTAAACGCATCGTTTAAATTAAAGGGACATGTGTCACACCCAGAAAATTCTATTTGATGACGTGTCCTCATCAGAAGAGAGTCAATCTCTTTTTTATAGTATAAGAAGATAGTTTCCTACAAAGTATAGAAAAGAGAAAAGAATAAATCATTAATCATTTTTTATTCATTCACCTTCCTGTAAACCAAAATTTCCACCATGAAAAAGAGTAAATGATTATAATAATGATTAAATATATACGTTATTCTTCTTTTCTTTTCTGTAGTTAGCCAATATCAGCAGCAGTATATGATTGTAATCTTTTTTAGTAACCATATAAACACATCACTACGGAAAAAATAATTAAAATGTGCATTGTGAGGCCAAATGTTTAACAGTAAACGTATATATACTACAATATAAATTTAAATCTTAACTTATAAAATTAATTATCCTGCCCGAAGATAAACTTCTAAAAGAAAAATGTTAAAAGTTTGACAGTGTCACATGTTTCTACTACAAGCGTTGTCAAAAGTTTGTGTTAGTTATTTAAACAAAATGAACAAGACAAAAGAAACTGATCCCAGCAAATAAGAGACATCAGAGCTGATGTATGATCTGTGAACATTTGTTTGCACAGAAGATTTTCCGGGTGAAAGATGTTAAAAGGGTCGTAAGTAAAATATAACGTACGAACTGACTGTAACTCAGTCATCCAAACTGATATTACATGCCAAGGAAGGATGGTTGAGCTTGGGCCGTGATCTAGGGATATCGACTAAAGTCCTTCAACTAGAACATATCAATGGACCTGCCACCTGATCACAAGTTGTTCACAGCTTTTGGGTGTGCCTGTGCCTATAAAAGGATGGTTGAGCTTGATGTATTGTTACAGCGAAAGCATTTGTCTAAATATCATTCTTGAGTTTGAATATGACAATTCTTGGAGGGCCACAGAGATCTACAACATAGTTGATGATTGTGTACGTAGTACCAAATATTATACACAATTTCTTTAGAAACCAGAGAACGTGCGACCATACATGTATGTGTACATATAGCATTTATCATTTCATTGCTTTTTAGTATATTAAATAATTAAAACAATATTTTTGAAATTTTTGGGTATACATATAACACTTATCACGTGGGAACCGAAATTCACACCGCCGAAGTTTCAGTCAATCGGAGGGAAACCAAGTAAACCTAGTCTCCTCTAAATGTCACGCCATCTGCTGGGCCACACACAATATTAAGATGTAAAATCGTAAGACAAAAGGAAGGGAGAACAAAAAGGATCTTATTTCGAATTGGCGTTTGGCGTGAACAACGGTAAGAGCCTTGGCTACGAGAGCTGTCGGCAAGTTCGCTAGTCTAGCAACCTAAGTTCTAACCTAGTTGAGTCGCAGTTCGATAGTAAAACGGAAAATGCCTAATTTTCTAAGTGTTTAGTTTGCTCGAGAAAGCTCTTCTTCTCTCTTCGCCCAAGTCCTCTTTATATACTCCTCCTTTTAGGTCGGTCTACCTCCTCTCAGCCGGATTTGTCGCTGGCTTTTCTATATTTCCTTCATGATTATCTTCGAAACTTAACATTTATCTTCGAAACTTGACATTTATCTTCGCCAAAACTTGACACTTATCTTCGCTGAAACTTGACATTTATCTCTTTCCGCGAATAAACCGCCATCCTTATCTTTGGGCTCGAAGTTCCTTAGGACCGTAAGTGGGCGTCGTCATAGTCGGACCCCTTTGGACCGTATTGAGACTTAAGCGTTTTTACTCGCTGGCGTCCGCTGGCGTAGTACGACTCCAGCAATCTCTTGAGCGGCTGAGAACAAAGAATCGATAAGATGAACTCATTCTAAATTCTGATGAAACACGAAATGATAGGCTTAAGGCTTCTTGATATCGGGTCCATGAGAGAACACAGCCCCCACACACACATAACGCAGCCTATTATGGTTTCTTCCATTGATTAAACGCATCGTTTAAATTAAAGGGACATGTGTCACACCCAGAAAATTCTATTTGATGACGTGTCCTCATCAGAAGAGAGTCAATCTCTTTTTATAGTATAAGAAGATAGTTTCCTACAAAGTATAGAAAAGAGAAAAGAATAAATCATTAATCATTTTTTATTCATTCACCTTCCTGTAAACCAAAATTTCCACCATGAAAAAAGAGTAAATGATTATAATAATGATTAAATATATACGTTATTCTTCTTTTCTTTTCTGTAGTTAGCCAATATCAGCAGCAGTATATGATTGTAATCTTTTTAGTAACCATATAAACACATCACTACGGAAAAATAATTAAAATGTGCATTGTGAGGCCAAATGTTTAACAGTAAACGTATATATACTACAATATAAATTTAAATCTTAACTTATAAAATTAATTATCCTGCCCGAAGATAAACTTCTAAAAGAAAAAATGTTAAAAGTTTGACAGTGTCACATGTTTCTACTACAAGCGTTGTCAAAAGTTTGTGTTAGTTATTTAAACAAAATGAACAAGACAAAAGAAACTGATCCCAGCAAATAAGAGACATCAGAGCTGATGTATGATCTGTGAACATTTGTTTGCACAGAAGATTTTCCGGTGAAAGATGTTAAAAGGGTCGTAAGTAAAATATAACGTACGAACTGACTGTAACTCAGTCATCCAAACTGATATTACATGCCAAGGAAGGATGGTTGAGCTTGGGCCGTGATCTAGGGATATCGACTAAAGTCCTTCAACTAGAACATATCAATGGACCTGCCACCTGATCACAAGTTGTTCACAGCTTTTGGGTGTGCCTGTGCCTATAAAAGGATGGTTGAGCTTGATGTATTGTTACAGCGAAAGCATTTGTCTAAATATCATTCTTGAGTTTGAATATGACAATTCTTGGAGGGCCACAGAGAGATCTACAACATAGTTGATGATTGTGTACGTAGTACCAAATATTATACACAATTTCTTTAGAAACCAGAGAACGTGCGACCATACATGTATGTGTACATATAGCATTTATCATTTCATTGCTTTTTTAGTATATTAAATAATTAAAACAATATTTTTGAAATTTTTTGGGTATACATATAACACTTATCACGTGGGAACCGAAATTCACACCGTCGAGTTTCAGTCAATCGGAGGGAAACCAAGTAAACCTAGTCTCCTCTAAATGTCACGGCCATCTGCTGGGCCACACACAATATTAAGATGTAAAATCGTAAGACAAAAGGAAGGGAGAACAAAAAGGGATCTTATTTCCGAATTCGCGTTTGAGCGTGAACAACAGGTAAGAGCCTTGGCTACGAGAGCTGTCGGCAAGTTCGCTAGTCTAGCAACCTAAGTTCTAACCTAGTTGAGTCGCAGCTCGATAGTAAAAACGGAAAAATGCCTAATTTTCTCTAAGTGTTTAGTTTGCTCTGAGAAAGCTCTTCTTCTCTCTTCGCCCAAGTCCTCTTTATATACTCCTCCTTTTAGGTCGGTCTACCTCCTCTCAGGCCGGATTTGTCGCGGGCTTTTCTATATTTCCTTCATGATTATCTTCGGAAACTTAACATTTATCTTCGGAAACTTGACATTTATCTTCGCCAAAACTTGACACTTATCTTCGCGGAAACTTGACATTTATCTCTTTCCGCGAATAAACCGTCATCCTTATCTTTGGGCTCGAGTTCCTTAGGACCGTAAGTGGGCCGTCGTCCGCAATTCGGACCCCCTTTGGACCGTATTGAGACTTAAGCGTTTTTTACTCGCGAAGTGTCCGTTGGCGTAGGTACGATCCTTCTATCGGAACCTCGTCTCTTCGTACAGCCGAGGTGGTTGATGTTGAATTAATTGTAACCCGTCCTATCACAAAGAGTGGGAAACCGTTTGAGAGATCGAACCTATCCAATTTTCCGAAAGCTTTTGAAGATGCTTCTGGGTGGAAAGTTGGCGTTATACCCGTGGACCTGGGGATCGAGCTACGGAAGCTTTGGACGAGGACACATAGTCACGGGACAAGATTGGGTTTAGGAACAATCGTCGACAGGTTACCCGAGCTCGCTGGGCGAAGTTCTCCGTACCTTGGCCGAGCTCGCCTGGCGAGTTGACCCATGACGAGGTTGTACTCGCCCGGCGAGCTGTCCTATGTCATGGTCGAGCTTGCCGGGCGAGCTGTCCCATGTCATGGTCGAGCTCGCCGACGAGCTGGTCCGTGCTCGCCGGGCGAGCTCGCCGACGAGCTGGTCCGTGCTTTCGCCGGGCGAGCTGTCCCATGTCATGGTCGAGCTTCGCCGACGAAGCTGGTCCGTGCTTTCGCCGGGCGAGCTTCGCCGACGAAGCTGGTCCGTGCTTTCGCCGGGCGAGCTGTCCCATGTCATGGTCGAGCTTGCGGGCGAGCTGTCCCATGTCATGGTCGAGCTTGCGGGCGAGCTGTCCCATGTCATGGTCGAGCTTCGCCGACGAAGCTGGTCCGTGCTTTCGCCGGGCGAGCTGTCCCATGTCATGGTCGAGCTTCGCCGACGAAGCTGGTCCGTGCTTTCGCCGGGCGAGCTGTCCCATGTCATGGTCGAGCTTGCGGGCGAGCTGTCCCATGTCATGGTCGAGCTTCGCCGACGAAGCTGGTCCGTGCTTTCGCCGGGCGAGCTTCGCCGACGAAGCTGGTCCGTGCTTTCGCCGGGCGAGCTGTCCCATGTCATGGTCGAGCTTCGCCGACGAAGCTGGTCCGTGCTTTCGCCGGGCGAGCTTCGCCGACGAAGCTGGTCCGTGCTTTCGCCGGGCGAGCTGTCCCATGTCATGGTCGAGCTTCGCCGACGAAGCTGGTCCGTGCTTTCGCCGGGCGAGCTGTCCCATGTCATGGTCGAGCTTCGCCGACGAAGCTGGTCCGTGCTTTCGCCGGGCGAGCTGTCCCATGTCATGGTCGAGCTTGCGGGCGAGCTGTCCCATGTCATGGTCGAGCTTGCGGGCGAGCTGTCCCATGTCATGGTCGAGCTTCGCCGACGAAGCTGGTCCGTGCTTTCGCCGGGCGAGCTGATCCGTTTCGGTTATTCGTTTTCTCAGTTTTTTGAAGTTTTGACCGAGATTTGGTTTTTCTGAGGGTTTTTGGGCATTGATTCCGTCGTGACCGATTTTGACCCCTACATATCATTTCACTGCCTTTTTAGTATATTAAAACAATATTTATCACCTTTTCATTCCTTTTTACATTATCTCATCTTTCATAACTATTATATCATTCAATATTTTTTATACCCAACAAATTTCAAATCTCGTAAAATCTACGCAATAGTGTTTTCTTTCATTATTTCACATTTGAATCATTGTCTACACAAGTACTGAGGATATTTAATGTAATATTTGAAGATTACTTAGTACATACACTGATTAATATTTGAAGATCTATGTAAACCACATTTAAATTTTAAATTTATGATTTTTAACAAGTACACTAGAAAGCAAACTAGAATGGTCAAACTTTATTCTTTGAGTTGTCAATCGATGCACATATATAAACTATATTTATACTCCACAAAATTTTCTATAGAAAATATGGAGATGTCCGTGTTGATGTTCCTTCCAAAATAGTTATGTGTAGCGCGTATACCGCCATGCCATCTTTGAATCCAAATTGTAACTTTTAGATGTAGAAAATAATATAACATTTAAACCACTGATTTTTAAGAAAAAAACATTAGTAAGGTTGTAGATCTAAAGAGGGAGGGTCCATTAAATTATTTAGAGGACTAATTGAAAAGTATACGTGAAATGAAATATATCTGTAGTCCAACCAATCGAAACATAACTAAAATTTAGTTATTTTTTGTTCATTTGCAAATCACCTTATATGTATTTTCCAATAACAAAAATTTAAAAAATTGGATACTAAAATTCAAAAATTTTAAGACAAAAGACAATGAAAAATAATTATAATTATATAACTACTTATATTTTTATAATAGATTATACTATCTATATATTAAAAACATACAAAATATATAATCAAAATTCAAACAAAAAACTCAGGCGTAGCCCGGGGCCGACCCTAGTTTTACTATAAAACTGATAAAATAATTATTATCCAAAAAGAATGATAAAATTTTATATGAAAAGAAATAATCATTTCTAATTAATTGTAATTCACTTAAATGTTTATTCTTGGCATGTTTATTTTGTGTGCTTGATAAATACCTGAGTATTTGAGAATAAATTAATTAAAATAATAAAATAAAATGAATTAATTAACAAAAAAAAATAGAGCTATGATAATATTTTTTCTACAAAACTATGAAGGAACAAAAAGTCTAAAAATACAAAAAATGAAAAATAATTGAAACTATCGTTATTTTAAAAATAAAACTAAATCGAGTAATGTTTTTCGATTGTTTTATCACTATTAATAATGTACAATCAAGTGTAGATCTAAATGGTCATGAATTCAAGTTCTGTTGGGGACTTGGGAGAGATCTGCTCTTCTAGATAAAGAGTCATAAAACTAATTTAAATGCTCTAGAGAATGTACCGAGTTTTTGAACCCGAAACCTCTACGCATTCGAAAAAATACAATCACACCCTTTGTTTTTGACGGCAACATTTTCGAATCAGAGGATCTAAATTTGTTTTCTTCTTTTTACAGCTGCCTAGTATTTTTACTAACAAATTAACTTTGGCGTTTCCCGGGTTTCATGTACATGTCCATTTTTAAAAGGAAATATAGTACACTATGAATTAAAGTCCTCTCTCTTGTCGAGGATGCAGACAGAATTCAATGTTAAAATTATTAACTAGTAACATATAATTCCACAAGAAAAAATGAAACCTGGAAAAAGTATAATAACTACATAGTCGAAAATAGGAGTATGGACCAGCGACGCGGAAGACAGTCCCACGATGATAAAATCGCTACACTCGTTAGAAACATTGTCCATCATTGGCATGTTATATAACTGGAAACTGTTTTCAAGTACTTACAAACTAATTCCCCTTCAGATAATCGATTATTAAAGCAAAAAGAAAATAAATTTGTGTGATCAATAAGCAAGGCACATGTCCTCTTCTAACAACAACTATTTCGTGTTTACAGCCGTCAACCTCAATCAAACAATTATCATTTACTTTTGTGACCTAAAATAGTCTTCAAATTTCCATTATTAACCAGGATACTATAGAAGGCCGACCTCCAGAAATTAATAGAGATTCTACTACATCTAATATGAGGATACTTTCAATTAGATTGGTGACAAGTTATTATAAACTTTGTAAAGAATTTTGGTTTTTATCTACGTTCGTAATGATTCTCTAGCAAAAGAAACATTGAATATGACGATATATACTTTTCTACGCAACTCATAACATATCAATTTTTTATGAAAAATATTCAACCTATCAAACTTATATTTAGTCAGTGTTTTGAAAATTCGACCAGACTGTATTGGTTGGTCAAACCGGTTCAACCATGAATGATGCATCAGAGATTATCTGCTTTGGTTCATTGTATAAATCTGGTATAAGAAGAACCCTTGCAATTCATAAAAAAACCAGCCAAAACCAGTGAACCAATTCAAACCCGAGAACCAGAGGCATCTCCAACCCTACTCCATTTTTTACTTCAAAATATAGTTAAATAGAATATTCAAAATATAGTTAAATAGAATATGGAGTAAGATATGCTCTAACCCAACTCCATATATCACTCTATAATGAAATTTATTCCATAAATTGATTATTCTATTTTTTGTTTGTTTATTACTCCATTATGGAGTGAAATATGAAATTAGGTTGGAGCAATTTTACTTCATATTCTCTTTTAGTCTATTTTCTATTTTACTCTATTTTGGAGAAAAAATAAAATTTTATATTGGAGATGCTCTAACAAATCCTATTTAGCCGATTGTTTCTATCTATAATGACGGATAATTAATATATAAAAATTGGTAAAGAAACAAAAAGAATGGAAAAGCATTTTTTTCAGAAAAAGAAGGAACTGAAAGAAGAAGTTACATAAGATGAGGCAGCTTTTTCGAGTGAAAAAAAATTAGCTGATACATAATAGTGTCACGTATATATGATAAGCTGAAAAAAATTTAGCTGATACATAATAGTTGATAAGGTAAATTCAAGAGTAAAATATCTTTATTATTATGTATGATACATATGAATGATACACATTGAAAGCCAATTTACAAAAAAAAAAAAAAAAAATGCATGATACACATTTATCATATATGTGTAGTTGACTAGTTGTGTTTTATATGAACTAGGGTTGAACTGGTTAGACCGGATTGAGCCACGACCTAGATGACTTTCTAGTTCAAAGTCCGGTTTGGTTGTAAAAACATTGAATTTAATATTTATCACATGATATTATTGTTTTTACTAATTTTTAATATGTTGTTGGAATTCTTAATGCATCGAAATAAAGTTTTAGCTACACACTTTTATAACTAGCTAAACCTCTAGCAATATAGAATTCATGGGCTAGTTTCATTGGAACGGCATGCATGAAACTCCAAATGTGCATGTAGATGTAGGGCTCATGATAAGCATCCCTAAGAGAGAGAGGTAATCGACTTTTAAAAAAAGGAAGTTAACAGTCAAAACTCAGAAACATTGACCATACATGTCACTCATAGTACTGATGAGTACTTGCCTTTTTCAGAAACCTCTCTCCTTCGTCACACTGAACTAACGGATACAAAAAAGAAAAGAAAGAGAAAAGAAATAACTCGTTCAAGAGAGCGAAATTTCAAAGGAGGAACAGGTCAAGTTGATCATCACTAGTCTCATGATAGAAATCGGATTGGAATAGATCATATGGCTCGACTAATGAGCAGTCATCAAAAGCATCCACGAAGCCAGTTGTATATGTAGGAGTGAAGTCACACGTTAAGTACTCATCAAACCTAGTCGTACTGGTCAGATTCTCATCAATCTCCATGGAACAATCAATCACTTCCTCCCCCTCCTCCTCATCTTCCTTGCTGCTTATCATCATCTCGTCTTCTTCAACGGCTTTTCTTGGTTCTGACATGATTACATTCTTGATCCTATCCAGCTCATGTTTTCTCGACGAGATTCCAGCAGCAAGCTTGTTAAGTAGACGTGCAGATCCTGTGGAGGAAAAAGAGGAAGAAGTAGAAGAGGACGAAGAAGGGGTCGGTGTTGGAGACGACGTCGTTGAGGAGGAAGTGGCTTTGGCAACGTTGACGATAGGTTTATGGGTCATGGGATCGATTCCGCTTCGAACGAGTTTTTTCTTTAGACATGAGTTCCAATGGTTCTTTATGTCATTGTCTGTTCGGTTAGGCATTTGCTTTGCTATTGCTGCCCACCTGATGTAATTATGCATAATCATTACTGTAATAATGTATCCATAACACTAGTATAACACAATTATTGTTTCTTTTTTTAACTAAAAGACAAGGGTGTTTGGTTGGTTTGCATTTAATCACACATTAAATTACCTGTTTCCAAGAAGAGAGTGAAATTTGATGATATCTTCTTCCTCCTGAGTAGTGAACTTGCCTCTTTTAATTCCAGGCCTCAAATAATTCAACCACCTTAATCTGCAACTCTTTCCACATCTTTGCAGACCTTTGTTTTTGCATTTATTAAAAAATTACATCAAAAATTAGGTGAAATTATTACTTTAACATAGTGGCATACAGAGAGGTTACAAAGATAATATGTGAACCTTTTCTCCATCATAATTTTCTTTCTAAAAAAATTCGATCAGTCGAAATCTATTTCTTTCCACCAGACAAAAATAGGAGAAAACACAATCACATAATGTTCTGATTTTGGGTCTAACGTTAAATAAGAAATATTTTTAATTTCCATAGCTTTAACACTTTAGAAAACAGATTTGTCAAAAAAAAAACACTTTAGAAAATTGAATATAATAACAAATCATGATTAAAAGTAATCAGGAAAACACATGTGTTCATATATTCTATTATCTATTTCATCAAATCGATAGAAGTACTGGTCGAAGGTTCTCGATATATAATAATCGGATAAATCTCATTAACAAGATAACACTAATGGTTTACAGTTTACACACATGTTTATTTGTAATGGTCCAACAATATGCTCCCAAAAATCGAAAAAAGCTTTTACAATCTGTGTATATGAATTTTTGTTAATAAATCTCTTCAGATGATGGGGTACTGTACATGATTTAGAAAAATTAAAACCAAAAAAATAAAAGAATAGTAATCAAAGCAAGATCTTCGGCCCGACAGAAACTGGAATCTAAAGATCTTCCTAACTTTGAAAGAGACACAAACACAACTTGACCGTACACAATGTAAACATAATGGCATATATATATATAATATAGAGTGTAAGTATAGATTTATACCGGCTTTCTTAGGCAAGGTACGCCAGTCTCCGAGACCGTGTTCGCTGATGTAAGCGACGAGTATCCGGTCTTCCTCCGCCGTCCACTCTCCTTTCTTTATCCCGTCATCGTCGAACCACGTCGTCCTCCCCATTTTAACCAGTCAGATCTCACTCTTGTAGATTCGAGCCTTCCTCTTAAACCAAATCAACGTGTAGTCAGATGATGATGACCTTTGCGAACAAAGTGAATTATTGATTATTGTAACTATTTATTTCTTTAAAGAAATGATTTTACTAAGAGGACTTCCAATTGTTTTATGCGAGGCTCTTTCACGTTCTCACTTAATATATAAGCAGAATGGTCTTTTCCAGAGTGGGGAATAGGGATGTCTATGTGTATATATATATATATATATTCAGTAATTTCCTTCTTCTTTTTTTGTGCTTTTGTTTGTTTTTAATTTATTTTCAGCCGTTGGATTCCTCTTAAATGTATATCCTGATGCAGCATATATCCTCTTAGTTTTTTGTTAATAATGTTATAACTAGTATAATTATTCGGTATATGTAAACATGATTCTTCCAGGAGGTTAAGTCACGCGTATCACATCACATGCAAATGATCATTTTGAAGACTAACCCTGTAAATTTCGTTTTCAGTCTACAGCTGTATCTGACAAAGGATTCCACATAAATTATTATTATTATTATCATTATTATTATTTATTTATTTATTTTATAAAAAAAGAATCTTGTTTATAAGAATTTCAGAGATATACATTTTTTCTTGTTTATCAGAAAAACATAGTCTGTAAATGATTTGATCACTTATTTTGAGCAAAACTGTCTTTTTATGTTACTCGCCATAGGCTAGAGTGGAAATGTAATAACCTGGAAATATAATAGGAGACAAATACTCTATTGCCCTCAAATCCTTCCAAGTACTCACTTTAATTCTAATATTATTTTGATTTATTTTTAATCCAAAATAAAGCTATTTACAAATTTACCCTTAACCATAATATAATAAACTAAAGTCTATTTTTTTTTCTTTTCATTTTATTTTTTTCTGTTTTCGTCTTCTTAAATTTCTATCTCTCCTTTCTCTCTCTCCAATTTCTCCTGAAATTCTTTTTTTTTTCTTCTGTAAACACTGAAGGAGATCCGCTGTAGGTGATGGAAACAACTGTCGAAGGTGAAGGAAACAACAATATCAATGGCGATTCTTCTTCTTCTCGCGTATTAGATCTGTTCAAAACGGTGGCGCCTCAACCTTTGCGCTTCAGATTTCCTTCTGCTCACGCTTCAGATATGTGTTTTCTTTGATATATAATTGTTATTGTCCTGAGTTTTTTTATTTAGAGTTGTAAAAGAAGATTCTAAATTTTGTATGATTAAGGTTCTTCTTGTTTCTATAGATCTGGATTTTTTTTATGATTTAGGGTTCTTATTGTTTGTGTTCTCCCTTTGCAAATTACTTTTTGTGTAGAACTTAGTCGAACTCAGTATAACTAACTCAGTAGTAGTACTTACTGGTACTTAGTAGTACTTAGTGGTACTTAGTAATACTCAATATAACAAGTATAACCTGGTAAAACTACACTTAGTATAACTCCTTATAATTTGGTATAACTCGTTATAACTACATTTAGTATAACTTCGTATAACTCAAATAGAACTTGGTATAACTGCAATTGGTAATACTCAGTAGTATTCAGTAAACTCGGTATAAGTGCACTTGGTAATACTCAGTAGAAATTGGTATAACTGCACTCAGTAATACTCAATAGTATTCAATATAACTGAGTATAATTTGTATAACTAAATATCAGTATTACCCAGTAGAACGAAGTATAACTCAGTATAACTAAGTAAAACTATGCTAAAATCGCAGAATTTGAATTTTTTAATTTGCAAAAAAAAAAATTTGAAAATAGAAAAGGGTAAAATTGGGTTTCTATGTTTCATTAAAACAATAGGGGCATAGGGGATTTCAGAGACCCATTAGGAAATTGCTCTGTGAAATATAGGGGCATGGAAAAAAGTTGACTATAACAGTTGATTTTGATCAGAAGAATTTATAAGATAAGCTTTTGAGCATTTGTTATTGTTCTGAAAAAATGTTTAAGTAACAGGTTAAGTCATACTCTCTTTTTCTATTTTCTTTTTTTTTGGACCAAAAGTTATACTCTCATTTCGCAAAGTTTATACTATTAAAGCATAATCTTTATTAGGATTTTGTCCTTATCTTTTAGATTTATTTACATTGTCATCTCATTCCCTCATTTGGATCTATTTAAATAACTATCTCCATATATTGTTCAACCAATCAGTTGCTCCTATTTGTTTTAAATTATTAATTTATTCTAGATCTAGATTGTTTAGGAAATAGTCAAAAAGTCTCTTACGTTGAAGTAACGTGAGCCTGGAACATTGTTTTACAAGTATAAATATGAATGGAAGCCCACTATTTAAACATTTTTTATCAAATAATTGTGTAGGAAACAAATGTGTAGTGCAAAAAAAAAATTGTTTGGTAAAAGAAATGTGAATATTTATTTCTTTTGTCAAACAATAGGTTTTTATTTCTTTGTATTTAGAGTGGCCATTATATTTATATATTTTAAAATTGTATAAATATCGTTGTTTCCAATATATAAATATGTAGCTATATAATGACTTCATATTTATATAATTTTATATACAAATTTGTATCAATTTTCATTTTAGTGTACCTTATTATTTTTTATCAAATAATTGTGTAGGAAACAAATGTGTAGTGCAAAAAATTGTTTGGTAAAAGAAATGTGAATATTTATTTCTTTTGTCAAACAATAGGTTTTATTTCTTTTGTCAAACAATAGGTTTTATTTCTTTTGTCAAACAATAGGTTTTATTTCTTTTGTCAAACAATAGGTTTTATTTCTTTGTATTTAGAGTGGCCATTATATTTATATATTTTAAAATTGTATAAATATCGTTGTTTCCAATATATAAATATGTAGCTATATAATGACTTCATATTTATATAATTTTATATACAAATTTGTATCAATTTTCATTTTAGTGTACCTTATTATTTTTTATCAAATAATTGTGTAGGAAACAAATGTGTAGTGCAAAAAATTGTTTGGTAAAAGAAATGTGAATATTTATTTCTTTTGTCAAACAATAGGTTTTATTTCTTTTGTCAAACAATAGGTTTTATTTCTTTTGTCAAACAATAGGTTTTATTTCTTTTGTCAAACAATAGGTTTTATTTCTTTTGTCAAACAATAGGTTTTATTTCTTTTGTCAAACAATAGGTTTTATTTCTTTTGTCAAACAATAGGTTTTATTTCTTTGTATTTAGAGTGGCCATTATATTTATATATTTTAAAATTGTATAAATATCGTTGTTTCCAATATATAAATATGTAGCTATATAATGACTTCATATTTATATAATTTTATATACAAATTTGTATCAATTTTCATTTTTAGTGTACCTTATTATTTTTTATCAAATAATTGTGTAGGAAACAAATGTGTAGTGCAAAAAAAAAATTGTTTGGTAAAAGAAATGTGAATATTTATTTCTTTTGTCAAACAATAGGTTTTTATTTCTTTGTATTTAGAGTGGCCATTATATTTATATATTTTAAAATTGTATAAATATCGTTGTTTCCAATATATAAATATGTAGCTATATAATGACTTCATATTTATATAATTTTATATACAAATTTGTATCAATTTTCATTTTTAGTGTACCTTATTATTTTTTATCAAATTTTGTCAAAATTTATTAGTTTTTAATAAGATATATGCTAGAAGACATGTGTAAGTGTGATAAAAAGGATCATAAATTAATAAGAATACTTACTATGAAATTAATATTTGTAATTATAATGTTTAAATACATTATTTTGTAAATTGAAAACATATTATTTTATATTTTCAATGTAAAATTTAGATATGTTTTATTTATATTATTTTAGTGTATTAATTAGAAAGAGAAAATTATGAACAAAACATAAATAGAGTTTTAAATGATTTTAAATATATGTGAGAAATTCTCAAATAATATTTTTATGAAATATATGGAGTATTAGATTATCAATTTGAATTGTTTAACAAAAATCAAAAACTAAACTACATAAAATTGAAACGCAATTAAAGAATGATCAACTGAAAAATATGAAATACATATAAAAGTAACTAAAATATTGTAGAAATGAAGATAATTAACATTTTTTAATTGCAAAAAGAAAATAAGAAACTAAATATTTTATAGAAAATAAATCAAAATGTAATTAATAGATGAAATCAAACCAAATCAAATATAAAAATGGTAATAAGTGACACGTTTGGTTAACGAATTCACAAAATTTTATAAAACAGGTTTTTAAGTTTTTAATTCTTTCATTAATCAAAATTATTTTAAAAATAAATATGTGAAAATATATCTTTTAAATGAAATAAAATAAAAGAAATTTGAACAAAGAATATCACATTAATTTTAATACTATTATCAATATAATATGAATGGAAAACGATAAAAAACCTTAAAATAATATACATGATTACAAGTATGTCTTAATATTTTCTTTTATTTATAATGCGTAAAATAAAGAAAATATCAAGAATAGAGAATGGTCCCTCCACTGCCAAAGATCTGTCGAGTATTCACTTGTGAACATCTTTTGCTTTGGTTTTGAAATGACGTGTTTCGTCATTTTCATTTTTCCTTATACACACGTTGAGATTTATCTTATCTTCAATTTTCATAATTATCTACGATTTTTGTTATAATAAACAAAAAGCTATCTGCTGTTGTATTGGACTTGTGTTTATTGTGTGATCCATAATTGCTGCTCTAGTTCTTTCAGACAAAACCAATAACATTACCGAAGGTGATTGACTTGTTATTTTGCGAAACTTTTTTTTTGGGTGCAACCGTCTGTTAAAGAAACGAGACATAATATTTACTTGTAGTATTAGCAAGATTGTTGTATTGTCAGCAGCCGGATCTAAACATTTGAGACTATGGTTATGATTGGTAACAGCGTTATTCAGAAGGCGGGGCGTAATTGTATATTTTAATAGCTTTCTCACCAGTCAACAACAACGAACAAAAGCGTGCTTTATTGTGTTTTTTGGTCAAGATTGGTCAAATAACGCAGTTGACAAAAATGTTTTGTTTTGTTTTAATTTATTTTCAGCCGTTGGATTCCTCTTAAATGTATATCCTGATGCAGCATATATCCTCTTAGTTTTTGTTAATAAATCTCTTCAGATGATGGGGTACTGTACATGATTTAGAAAAATTAAAACCAAAAAATAAAAGAATAGTAATCAAAGCAAGATCTTCGGCCCGACAGAAACTGGAATCTAAAGATCTTCCTAACTTTGAAAGAGACACAAACACAACTTGACCGTACACAATGTAAACATAATGGCATATATATATATATATATATATATATATATATATATATATATATATATATATATATATATATATATATATATATATATATATATATATATATATATATATATATATATATATATATATATATATATATATATATATATATATATATATATATATATATATATATATATATATATATATATATATATATATATATATATATATATATATATATATATATATATATATATATATATATATATATATATATATATATATATATATATATATATATATATATATATATATATATATATATATATATATATATATATATATATATATATATATATATATATATATATATATATATATATATATATATATATATATATATATATATATATATATATATATATATATATATATATATATATATATATATATATATATATATATATATATATATATATATATATATATATATATATATATATATATATATATATATATATATATATATATATATATATATATATATATATATATATATATATATATATATATATATATATATATATATATATATATATATATATATATATATATATATATATATATATATATATATATATATATATATATATATATATATATATATATATATATATATATATATATATATATATATATATATATATATATATATATTAACTACTGTAAATACTAAATGTAATTTTCCATTCTAATACTTTCAAACTTTAACTTCAAATATTAAAAACTAAATTTTAAAACTAGGTTTGTTTAGATTTAATTGCAACTCTTAAACCTAAACCCTAAACCACATTCCAAACCCTATATCACAAAACATTAAATTTTAATTTTAAAAAATCTAAATATATTGTGATATATATCTCCCAAACTAATACTTTTGTATCTAAACTACAATCCTTTGTTATACAAGCAATTAAACATTTTAATTTTACAAACTTTTTTTAGAAATTGACTTCATATATATCTTATATCTAAAATCCAATCCCTAATTCTCAACCCCTAAACCCTGAATTTTAAACATTAAAATTAATTTTTAAAATAAAACATATAATATTTTAAACTAATGTGCTTCTAATTGGTCAATTTAGAAGAACAAGGATCCCCCAGTTTTAGATTCGGATCGTTCATGAATCATATCTAATGGCCACAATGAAACATCAAACATGTGTTCATGTGTTTCTTTCGTTCTTTTTTTTTCTCTTTACTTTTGTGTCTTTCTCTTTTTTTTAGATCTTAACCATCTGAGTGCTGCCATTGAAGCACGAGACAAAAGCAAATTTACAGATCAAACTTTGTTTATTTCTTATTCATTTGACTGTCTCTCTTTCTCCATAATCCAACAGATTCATATGGCCTGATCCATTGATTACGATAACTCACGACGGCATAGGAGACATAACGGCTTCACCGAACGAACTGTGGCAGAGATACAGCGGCGGGCTCACAGCACATCGGTTCTAACGGTATCACTGGCCAACCTCGCAACGGCAGAGATATGGCTGGCGGAAAGGTTATTAGGTTTAGATTTTTTTCGATTCCCCAAAAGAAACGAAACAAAGAAAAGAGAAGCAGGGACTGCATCGGGCAAAAGGAAAGGTATTAGATTAGGCTAGGGTTAGTAGAATTCCGGTCTAATAATACCCTATCGGATATAGGATATGGTTCGGGTACTCTACCCGCGGGTCCTCAGAATCAAGACCCAACAGAGTAATATGATAATACCCGAACCCGATCCAACCTGCTTTTCGGACGGTTCGGCCCGATTGTCGGCCCCAGAAACGCCTGCACCTAACTTAAACTGTCAGAAAAACTTTGATAAAAAAAAAATTGTAAGAATAACAAATTTTGAAAACAGTAGTATATACAAGTAATATTTATGTCTAGTTAGCCTTTCGAGGCACGCCGTTCTTGGAGTCTATGCCTAGTCTACATTTTAAATTATAACTTTTTTACTAAAATTGATTACATTCACATTTACGAATTACCTAAGGTTGATTAATGTTTTTATTTATAATGCGTAAAATAAAGAAAATATCAAGAATAGAGAATGGTCCCTCCACTGCCAAAGATCTGTCGAGTATTCACTTGTGAACATCTTTTTGCTTTGGTTTTGAAATGACGTGTTTCGTCATTTTCATTTTTCCTTATACACACGTTGAGATTTATCTTATCTTCAATTTTCATAATTATCTACGATTTTTGTTATAATAAACAAAAAGCTATCTGCTGTTGTATTGGACTTGTGTTTATTGTGTGATCCATAATTGCTGCTCTAGTTCTTTCAGACAAAAACCAATAACATTACCGAAGGTGATTGACTTGTTATTTTGCGAAACTTTTTTTTTTTTTGGGTGCAACCGTCTGTTAAAGAAACGAGACATAATATTTACTTGTAGTATTAGCAAGATTGTTGTATTGTCAGCAGCCGGATCTAAACATTTGAGACTATGGTTATGATTGGTAACAGCGTTATTCAGAAGGCGGGGCGTAATTGTATATTTTAATAGCTTTCTCACCAGTCAACAACAACGAACAAAAGCGTGCTTTATTGTGTTTTTTTTGGTCAAGATTGGTCAAATAACGCAGTTGACAAAAAATGTTTTTGTTTGTTCTATTTTTACTGAAAAACGCACATGGATTAATAACGCATCAGTTCTGGTGTGGTCGAAGTACGTTTATCATTGTATTGTTTATACTGTATCATTATTCTGTTTATTATATTTTGTTCTACTAAAAAAAACTCTGCACATCCCTTTAACTATTCTACTATAAATTTGTTACAAAATAATTGGTTAACTAAAACATTAAAAATAATATTACATAGTTTTTAAATAATAATATCTAGTATTTTACTATCCAAAACTGAACCGAACCCAAAACTACCCGAAACCAAAAAGACTTTTCATCAATAATTTACATTTAAACATCAATTTTTAATTAATTAAATTTTGTTCAATAATTTTATAAATTATTACCATAACACTTTATTTCAAATTAATTTAATAATTAAAATTATATTAAAAATAAAATCATTATGAAAATATTCACTAACAAATAAATTTAATTTATAATCTTATTAATATATTGATTTTACATTATTTTTATCTCAAAACCGCACTACTTTTTTAACCAAAACCACACTACTTTTTTTTAACCAAATCCGCACTTATCCCGCAAACCGCATGAACCGCAGTTGGACCGCACCGCATTTCAACTCCGTACCGTTTATATTATCAAAACCGCTGTCACCATTCGGACCCTATAAATAATTTTTTTAAGAATTTTTATAAACAAAATTATAATGTGAAGGTCTATACATATATAAAAATGTTTTAAATTTTTGAAATCCAAATCCAATGTTTTATTGGGTTTGGCAACGATCCGGCCATACTCGTCATCAAGTCTGTTTCTCTTTACTATGATTTTAGTGTTTTTTCAGATTGTGATCAGTTCTGATATGAATACACATAATGTTTTAGTGTAGATATTTCCGAAAGATGAGTACATCGCATAACTCGATTTTAAAATGTTTTTTTGACTGATGTTAGGAGGTAACTAAATCGTTTGTTACTGAATTATCAGATCATCTCTCTGGATCGAAATCTAAACTCAAACATCTCATATAACTGTGATTTTGTTTCAAACGAGAATTGAACTTCGGAGAATGTTGTAGTACATTTTGAGGTTTTGCCTCTCACTTAACGAAAACAATGCATACTATTTTAGTTGGTTTGATAGACTTTAAAATGTTGTATCCTCACTATACAAACCTTTGATTCAAAAATTATACTAACATTCTAACAGAAGATTTTGCTTGAACGAACGTCAAGTATTCATGTTTAGATTTAAACAAAAAAGGTCATGCCTAGTGTGCCGTAGTTTGGACATTGAGGGTGTGATCGTATAGCATTAAGAGAGTAAATAAAGTAGATGAATTTTTTTTCTCTCATTTACTCTATAAAATTTCCAATCGAGTAGAATTGTATTTTCTCTTAGTTAGGTTTTGTGAGAGTAACATCATTTTTTTCCCTCTCTATCCCATTTCATATTTTTCCTCCCATTTTCACTTTTTACATTCCTCTCTTTTACTCTAAAAATAACCAATCACACCCTGAGAATTTTGACTGCTGTAGACCGAATGTGAACATGTCATAATGGAAAACAGTAGTCCTAAACTTCTACGGAGACACTATATATGCAATTTGAACATCCGAACACATTGCATACCATTTTCTTATAAAGATATCGTTAAATAAGATGTCGATAGTTTTAATTATACACAACTTTTAGATAGTTTGGCATCTCATGTTTATACGTCAGAGTTTATAATGTGTACGATAATAGTGATTGTATTTGCATGTAATGGTTTGGTATGGTGTGGATTGTGGAGTTCATGTTCTTCGGAACGATGCTGTTTATGACTCTAGGTTCAAAAGTCAAGGCCGGTGTGTATGTATATTCTTGTTGTGTCATGTGTGTAGACTTTTCTACGTATTTTGGAGTCTTGTAGTTGGAACACGTTTTTAATATATTTTCGAGTTTTTTTTTATTAGTATCGGATGTTTATTGTCGAGAAAATGATATCATATGGCATCATGGTGGGCATTGTCTCTGATTTGATTGGGTTCATTTAACGATTGTGTTCTACACACACTCTACTATCCGCGTTTTCTGAAACGCGTATTTCTATTCGCCAGCGATATTTCACGTTTAAGGTCTTAGAGATGGATGGCTTCCGTAAACTTTCGTCCCTGGCATTTTTCTTGGGGGTTAATTCTTAAATTTATACATGCATTTTTTTTTTTTGACAAAGGGGGAAAAAATTATACATGCAATTTTTCTACATCAAAAGTGACCTTTTAAGGTATCATTATGTATATAAATAAATGGGTACACTGTTAGGTGATCATACATGCATTTGCGATTGGTTTAACTATGTTGGATACAGTTTAGTATTGGCATCTGGATAGGGAGGCTACTTAATTCAAAAAGTTTTTAGAGATTAATATGAACTTTAGTTGTTTTCATCCACTAAGCTTTATAAACAATAAAAGCAAATTTACACAGTTTTAAAATATATCCAATCTCACTTCAAAATAGAGTTTAGAATATCTACCCTATTTTATTTTGTCATTCTTAATAAAGTTAAAAATAAATTTACTCCATAAAGGTGTTGTGTTTTTTTGTTTTAATTCGTTACTCCATTTTACTCAAAAATAAAATAGAATTGGAATAAAGATGCTCTTAGTGATTATTTTAGATTTCAGAATGAAACAAAATAAATAAAAATAAAAGTCAAAAAGAGAAAAGAGAACAATATAATAAACCGTGGATTTTTGATCAATAGATAGAGTAAGTATAAAATTTGCTATTTCCTTATAGTGATTTTAAGCTGAATTAAGAATAAGTTTTCTTTTTTGAGAAAAAAATAAGAATAACATGATTGAGAGCGAGTTTAAAAAAAAACATGATTGAGAGCGTTTAAATCGTAATAAATATCTGCCTTTTTAGTTTTTAGTTTTTTTGTAACTGAGTTTTTAGTTTCTTTAATACAAAAGAAAAACAGAGTGCATTCAAGTCCGCGCAATCTCTCCGTTACTCAAGAAAAGGATAAAAAAAATAATCTTGTTGTTTCAAACTCCACACGAACGTTTAACTTTGACGAGTTTCAAAAGAAAAAAAAATATCTGTTTTTTTCAAACGACATGCATGTTGTTTCCAATTTCCACGTGCTTAAATAACTTGTTTCCGGATAAGACACACGCTTTCAGGATAAAAAAACAACTGGACTCGATTAAATTCTTGTAATAAAGATAAAAAAAAAAAGAGATGATAAGTTGAAAATACTCACCTAACGTCAACATATTTTAATTAATTATTCTGACGTGAAGAAAATTCAAGGAAAGAAAGAAGCCATCGTGGTGTAAGAGATCTCCAAAATAAACTCTATAATTTCAAATATAGAATTTTTTGTTCTTAAATTTTTTCTTTAAAACTTCAAATTTTGATTTCTATGGAATGAAACTTCAAATGTGAAGTTTCAATATTCAAAACTTCAAATTTGAAGTTTCATCTTTTTATCTGCATTTTAGTCTTTACAATTAATTACATATCACATTTATGATTCTTAAGTATTTTTCGTTTATCATTTTAATCCTTAAAATTTTTATATCTCATAATTGTTTCAGATCTTTTTTATAAATTTAAGTTTCACACAAAAAATTAAGTAAAAATTTTAAAATAAAATAATATTATTTTAAAACTAGAATTAGACAACAAAAATATTACAAAAGAAACTTAATAATTTTTTTAAAAGGTACGTACATGAAGTCATATTTAATATACAAATTTAAATATCACAACAACACTAATAGTATAGTAACTTTAATAAAATAAAATTTGTAAACTTTATAAAAATAAAAATAAAATTATACAAATTTTTTTTAATAAAAACTTTAAACAAACTTTATACAAAATATTTTACAAAGTTTTATTTTTATAAAAATTTTAAAACGTTTTTAAATTTTTTAATTTTATCAAACTTTTTAATAAAAATAGAACTTTTAAAAACAAAATTAAATAAAAATTTAATAAAAGTAAACTTTGTAAACTTTATAAAAATAAAAATAAAACTTTACAAAAAGTTTTTAGTAAAAAACTTTAAATAAAATTTATAAAAACGTTTAAAAGGTCTTTTTTTAATAAAAAGTTTAAGACATTTGTAAATTTTTTTGTTTTATTAAACTTAATAAAATAGAACAAGAGTTTGTGAAAATCACAAGACAAACTATAGAGATATCATAGATTGATAAAAAAAATGCAAAATCATTTTTTCACAAGTAAAATCGACCATAACACGTTTTAGGAAGTTAGAATATTTTTAGGAGATTTTTAGAATATTTTCTTAACTGAAATTTCATTAATTTTCGCAAAAAAATAAGGTATTCTTATCCGTAGAAGACACCTTCTAAAAGTTTAGAAGAATGATAAAAATCATGAATACACTTTCTACTTCGAGTAGACGTACGAGTACATTGTAGAAAACACATTCCTCGAAATTTAGAATACTTTATAAAAGTAGAGTATGCATTCAGAAGGAAAGTGGATACCTTTACGATTAGTAGAATGCACATTCCTCTTATTTAGATATTTAGTAAATAGTAGAATGTGTGTTCTAAAAGAAGTAGATAAACGTGTTTATTTTAGAAATCGTTTTCTACTATACCATTTTTCGTAGAAGACGCATTCTACTTTTAGCAGAACGTATTTTAAAATTTTTATTTATCAAGTTTTTGAAAAACAAATTACCAGCTTGTGTATATGGGTGTTCTATTAATTGTTTATATTTTTAATAATTTTTTTGATTCACAAAATTATTTATTTCAATAGTTTTCAGAAATACAAAGGGTAAAAATGAGAAAAAATGGACAAAAATAATTTTATACCAAAGAGACAACAAACTAGTTTTTTGTTCTCTTTTGGCAATTTCCCCAATAAAATACCCCATGTGTTCACTGATAATTATATATAGTCTAACCCGTTGATTTTAATTATTTCTCACAATATAACTGATACATTATGTTTTTATTTTTCAATTGAGGATTAGTTTCATTACGAACTAGGGCAGTCTAACGCTATGCGCGGGATTTGATGTATTGGATTTTATAAAATATATAATTTTGTGTAAATTTTATTCTATGTTTGGTTGGTTAAAGTGTGATTATGTTAAGAGAATGAGATTGAGTTTTCAAACGCCAGAATTCATTTTTATGTTAGGGTATCTAGTACAATGGAGAATAAGGTTTTAACTTTGAGATAATCTTAAGCGAATATATTTTGTAGTTGTTTAGGATAATCAGTAATTGCTACTATTAACACTTCTTGTTTTTTTGATATTTATGCTGTATTTGAACATTTATTTTTGGTTTATGTTATGTCAGTAATTTGCTAGAGATAAACTAAAACAAATGTACAACACACCAAATAAACGGAATAGTATGCTTTGATGATAATATATTTATATTTACATAAAATTTTAATCTGGCTATAGAATACTATGTACAAACAGAACTTATACTACCATATATTATTAAGTACAAAAATATTATAAATAAGCAAAATACATATTAAACTAATTATTATTTTTAAATTATTTTATTACGCTATAGTACAGATTAGTTAATAGAATAACTATAAATTTTTGTTATCTGTATAAAATTATCTGTAAATCTAAACTATGAATATATTATATCTCAAATTGATAGTAAAAACAGACCTTTCTTATAAATTATTTCATTTAATATTTTAATATTAAAATTAAGAATATATTTATAAATAGTGATAATAATATTTCTGAAGTTCAAAACATAACTTGTTAAAAAATAATTAAAATAAATAATGTACACAATTTTTTTAAATTTTTTATAAAACTTAAATTATCTAGATTATGGATATAAATATAATTTTTATCTAATTTTTTTTTTGAAAATAATATTACACTCTAAACTAAACCCGGTTAATATGAATCACATTCGCATCCAAAATGTGCAATTTTCCTATATATTTGTTTTAGTTTGAAAATCATAATAATCCCATTATAATACACCACATCTATTTATTATTATTATTATTATTATTATTATTATTATTATTATTGTTATTTTTCTTTTTCTCAGACTCAAAACTAAAACAGTATTATAAACATATTTTTCCTTTTTTCTCTAATCAGCTATTACAATATGTAATAAAAATAAAGTACTGTTTTGTATTTGTAAATATATTTGTTTAATATAGATGTCTAATCATTTTATACAATCAATACTAACAAATATATAATTTCTGAATAAGAATACTTTACAATGATCTATAAAAAATAACTATTGGATGTTTTAAAGATACATAAGCAGTACGAACGCGATGTCGAGCCACATGCGGTATAGGTAATGTTAGATGCGCTTGTGACTGAGCAAAGATGACAATGTCTTATGTTACTCCACTATCTGTATGCAAGTCCAATATTGTTTTATCTTCTGGCCATAACTTAAAGTTGTTTTAAAAAGATCTTAGAGTATTATCAGGGTATGTAGTGGATGTAATGGATCTCCTTATATACATAAACGTTTATTGATGTGATTAAAGTGGCAGTTATACACTATTTGTATATAGAAATGCGAAGAGATATATTTTATAAATATTACGATTATAAAATATAGATTTAGATTTGAACATTTTATGATTAAAAGGTTATATTTTATAAATATTACGAGATTCAAACTATATATTTTCATTTTCGTTTGGAGAGTATTATACACGTATAGACTTTTTTGACTATGCAACCTTCAAGATTTTAATAAGTAATTGAGTTTAAAATCTTTTAACTAGTTCATTGTTAGTAAAGTATTTTTTTTATGCCAAATTATAAATAGAGTTATATAATCCCAAACACACGTTCTCGCATCCGTTAAAACTTTATTTTTGATAACAAGTCATATACGCTAGATTTGTTTTCTACTTATTTACCGAAATCAAGAAACAGTTGATAACATTTAACATATGTATATCGATCTCATTAAGCCATAAAATTGTCTACATTCTACTTTCAATAAAAATAGACTTCTTACCTCTTTGGTCGTTGTTTTATAAGCATGGCGTGTAATTATGTTTTTGCGGTTTAGTTATAGGCTTATAGCAAATCCTTTACCATTGTTTCTTGCGTTATCAACGTACAACATATACATCTAATCTAAAACATATGTAACTGAATTTCAAAAAACAAATGTTCCTTTAATATATTCATTTTCTAGCTTGCAGAAACGTATGATATTTCACTTTAACCAGCAAATCTATATCTACTCCCCCATAAAAATACATCTTTCTTATGTAAACAAAAAGTCTTTACAACAATGGTTATGATTTTACGTAACATATGAATCATCTGTTAATATACTGAAAGTCTGAAACACTGCCAATTTAACCGTCTAAGCAATGGACGTTTTTATGTGTGTGATAATCGTTGATAAATCAGAACAAAAATGAAAATTTATTTCGTCGAAATCTATAAATCGACGAGGATTAACTGATAGAAGGAATACGACTATTTTTTATATACATATGAATAAGATATTAAATTTCTTAACACTCCTGTCAATAATTAATATATTTAGTCTAAATTACTTCCTAGAAAGTAGAAACTAATAGCCACTTAAGTTTGCTACTTTTATTTTGACGGGAGAATACTAGGAGATGACATGTAAGCTAGGTTTAAGACTTGAGTAATAATTAGAAGGGGTGGGCACTGATCGAATATTACCGTATTTTCAGTATTTTTGATTTGCTTCGTACTTTATAGATATCTAATTTTTTGATTTGTTTTGCTTCGGTAAAATATGGATATTCGGTTTCCGGATATCCGAAAAAATTTATCGATATTTACGAATATTCACGAATATTTACAGATACTTTTATACTTTGTTTAATATAAGAAAATCTAAAAAAATATTATACAATTTTTTTAAAAAATATATTTTTACATAATATAGAAGATAAAGTAAAAATTAATAAAACTTGTTATTTATAAAGTCTTAAAAATTAAAAAAAAATTATTAAATGTTTTTAGAAAAATTATAGTTTTTTATAAAGATCTTATAATTATTTTCTTAATATAATATTTTATAAGTAATTTATAAACAAAATTATATAAGATTATAAATTTAAAACTCTATTTAACTATAATATATAACTATTTATATAAAAGTCGGAGCGGATCGATATCCGTCCCTAATTTTTTTAGTATTTGTGATTTGGTTCGTTTTTAATGAATATTGATTTTTAATATTTGCCTTGCTTCGAAAACTTACGGATATCCGGATTTTTCAGATCGAATCAAAACGAATAACGAATCGAATAAAATTTAACGGATAAAATGTCCAACCCTAATAGTCACTACAAGAAAGCAATGTAATTTAGTAGAAGGGTTCATTACAGTAGTCTCACTAAACCAAGTAGTAGTAATTTAGGGATAATTTATTACGGTTTGATATGTATTCACGTAGATTTGATTTTTCCTGGAAATTATATTATATTGTTTGGCTAATTTGAGTTTAAGCTCCGGTCAAAATGGTTAATACGGTAGATTCACTACAAGAAAACATGCCTTTAACAACGAAAAATTACGAGGAAAAGAGTTCCTCGTAAAATTACAAGGTGATTACGACGACATTACGTGGAAAGAGAGTTCCGTCGTAACAGTCTTGTAAATTTACAAGGAAACGCTTTCCTCGTAAAAGCAATGCAAAGTTTCGACGAGAGTACGCGGAAGTTAAAAATTTCTTCGTAATATACATGTAAGATTACAAGTACTTTACGACAAATAATGTAACCGTTATGTTAGGTGAAAACGTGAATTTAGCGAGTTTGACTTGACAATTTTCGTTGTAAAGTCGTTGTAACAGCCTTGTAAAGACTTGTAAAATCCTAGTAAATGAATTTTTGTAAATTGGTTGTAATACCTTCACCTACCAAAATCTCGAGAATTCCCTATATATATGACACTTCTCAATCCTAAAAACTCACACATTCGAAATCAAGAAAAAAAATCAAGAAAAAAAAATCTTGAGAAAAAAATCAAGAAAAAAATGTCTAATGACAGAAACATTTACGAGATACGGAGTTGGATGTATGCGCATAGAGATTCCACCGGTAGAGTGACGGATGCATTTCTGAGTGGGCTAGAAACATTCATGTACCAGGCGGGCTGTACACCGATCATACAGGAAAGCGGTAAGATGTTCTGCCCTTGTCGGAAATGCAAGAATTCAAAATTTGCACGCAGTGAAACTGTATGGAAGCACTTAATAAACAGAGGGTTTACACCACAGTACTATATTTGGTATCAACATGGAGAGGGTTATGGTCGAAATGAAGCTAGTAGTAGTAATAGCAATTTTCAAGATGCTGGTAGTAATGTAGAACCGAATCAATTGCATAATGAATATAGTTACCATCAGGAGCAGCAGATGGTAGATCATGATAGGGTTCACGACATGATTACTGATGCATTTTTAGAAACTACTACAACAATAGCTGAAGAAACCGGAAATGTTGAAGAACCTAACTTGGATGCGAAATTTTTTTATGAAATGCTAAATGCTGCAAATCAACCAATCTACACTGATTGTAGAGAAGGTCTCTCTAAATTATCCCTAGCAGCTAGGATGATGAATATTAAAACAGATCATAATTTATCTGAGAATTGCATGGATGCATGGACGGAGTTGTTTAAAGAGTATTTGCCAGAGGACAACGTGTCAGCTGAATCTTATTATGAGATTCAGAAATTCGTTTATAGTCTTGGATTGTCTTCAGAGATGATAGATGTTTGCATCGACAACTGCATGATCTACCGGAAAGATGATGAGAAGCTAGAAGAGTGTCGATTCTGCAAGAAGCCACGATTTAAACCGCAAGGACGTGGGAGGAATAAGGTACCGCATCAAAGGATGTGGTACCTACCACCACGGACAGGTTGAAAAGATTATATCAATCTGAGAGGACTGCTGGAGCGATGAGGTGGCATGCTGAACATGTCCAGAGGGATGGCGAGATCGCTCATTCATCAGATGCAAGAGCGTGGAAACATTTCAACAAGGTGCAACCAGATTTCGCAAGCAATACTCGAAATGTTTATCTAGGGTTATGCACAGATGGGTTTAGTCCATTTGGAATGTATGGGAGACAGTATTCTTTGTGGCCAGTCATTCTTACGCCGTACAACCTGCCTCCGTAGTTGTGCATGGAACAAGAATTTCTATTCTTCACCATATTAATCCCTGGTCCGAAGCATCCAAAATGGTAGTTAGATGTTTTCCTTCAACCATTTATACAAGAGCTAAAAGACTTGTGGTCAGAAGGGGTGAGGACATATGATTGTTCTTTGAAAAACAATTTTAAATGTGAGTAGTTCTGCTATGGACAATAAGTGACTTTCCTGCTTATGGGATGCTGTATGGATGGACAACACATAGAAGGTTATCTTGTCCATATTGTCAGGGATCGACAGATGCTTTTCAGCTAAAGAATTGTAGGAAGAGTTGTTGGTTTGATTGTCATCGTCGGTTTCTTCCCCTTTCCCATCCGTACCGAAGAAATAAGACATTGTTTAGGTACAAAAAAGTTGTCAAAAACTGTCCTCCTCCATATCTCACTGGAGAACGATCGGCGAAATTGATTATTACGGAGCTCAAGAAACCGGCTGCCGCGGAGGAAACTGGCATGTTCCTGCAAATATGCCAGATGGATATGGAATATCTCACAATTGGCATAAGAAGAGTATATTTTGGGAGCTGCCTTACTGGAAGAATTTCTCTTACGGCACAATCTTGATGTGATGCATATAGAGAATAACTTTTTTGACAACATCATAAATACATTACTCAACTTCCCATGAAAGACAAAGATAGCAAAAAGTCAAGGATGGACTTACCTGATATTTGCGCAAGAAGTGAGTTACATATCAAAAGTAATGGAAACATTCATGTTCCCATCTTCCGGTTGTCATCAGAAGCGAAGACGGCTTTGTTTGACTGGGTTGCAACAGAAGTTAAGTTTCCTGATGGTTATGTTTCAAATCTCTCAAGATGTTTTGAAAAAGGTCAAAAGTTCTCAGGAATGAAGAGTCATGATTGTCATGTGTTTATGCAACGACTACTTCCATTCGCTTTTGCCGAGCTACTTCCAAAAAATGTACATGAAGCACTTGCGGGTAATTACTATTTTTAATAATATATTTACATATTTTTTGAAATGTTACTTATTTGGTTACTTGTGCAATATACAGCCATCAGAGCATTCTTCAGAGACCTTAGCACACGTACGTTCAAGGAAGAAGTCATCCAACAACTTCATGAGAACATTCCAATCATAAACTGCAACCTAGGGAAGATATTTCCTCCAGCCTTTTTGACGTCATGGAGCATTTAGTTGTTCACCTCCCGTACGAAGCATTGCTTTGTGGACCGGTTCACAACGGATGGATGTATCCGTATGAGCGCTCCATGAAACATTTGAAGGGGAAAGCAAGAAATCTTGCAAAGGTGGAAGGTTCAGTCATTGCTGGAAGTTTGACAGCAGAAACATCTCACTTCACATCATATTACTTTGCTCCAACAGCTCGTACGAGGAAAAGAGTTCCTAGAAGATATGATGATGGTGGAGTAGCACCAACATATGCAGTTGACGGTGTTCCTGACATTTCTGCCAAATAGGCCGGTTTGGTGGCAAACTAAAAGAAGTATGGTGATGTCTTGCACATTTGCATTGTTTTATCCATTCATCCATATGCATTTTGATCATTTAGACTAGGATTTAGGCATTTTTAGGTCCATATTGCATTCATATGTCTTTATTAGGTATTGGAGTACCACATGGAGTTCTTGGAGATGCTTTGGTGCAATTGAAGCTCAAGAGAGAAGTTGGAGGTGATCAGTGGACGAGTGGAGGTCTGGAGCGACCTATTGGAGCGAGGGCATGAGGTCGCTGCGATAGGTGATCAAGCAAGCCTTCAGAGCGAGGTCTGGGAGCGACGCCATCAAGTCGCTCCAGCCCTGGAGCGACCCCTAGAGCGACCCCTCCAGGTCGCTCGCTCTTTTCACCCACAAACACACTAAGAAAGTCCTGGAGCGACCCACCAGAGCGACCCATCGAGGTCGCTCCCGAGCCCCGGAGCGACGTGCTGGAGCGACGTGCAGAGGTCGCTCCGCGTCTTATGGTTGTCGAATTTTAACCTTTCAATGACTTTTTTGCAATTTGTTATGCTCGTTTTTTAGATCCAAAAACCTAAACTTAAATATCTTGTAAGCCATTTCAGGCAGATATATCTTTTCCACTTGGAAAACATCAAAAACATATTGAACAAGTTTATCTTTTGGATCATTGATTCTTGTGTTCTTATTGTTCTTGTTGATTATTTGTTTTCATTCTCCTCCATGATTAATCTGAAATCCAATATGGGTTTAAGGGGAATCATGAGTATTAGTGAGTAATCACCATTTGAATTCATAGGTTAGGAAGATTAAGGGTGATTAGGCTAGATCTAGGATGTTTAGGTGTAGATCAATCTCATTCCTTGCTAGTAGAGTGCTCATAATGCATCTTCTGAGTTGGCCACTCAAAAGTTGATCTTTAGGCATTTCCCACCCACAAAGTGTTCAATGAAATGCCTGAGACAACTCTCCTAAGCTTTTAACATACTTTACCAAAGACATTTGTTGTTAAAGGTGTTAAGATAGCCAATAGACTTGCTTGTAATGATTGCTTCCATGTTATTCAGCCAAAGACATTTGATGATTGAATTGTGTTAGCAAATGAACATTCTTCTAGGCATAGAGTTTGTTTAAGATTGTGCCTAAGCTTAAGGTAGAAAGTTTGATTGATCATTTGCCATCCTTAGTTCGAAACTTAATCACCCAAGGTCTAATTCCTATACCTATGAGTTCTCTTTTACCATATCAAAGAAAGCTTCCTCTTTTATTGTTTATTTGTTCTGTTATTGCATTCTATCATTAGTAGTAGTTTAAAACCATCCAAATTATCGGTTGCACTTAGATTAAGTAGGTACTTGCATTCTTGGTGCTTTGAATCCCTCAGAACTGGTTCGACATTCTCTCATACTACAACATTTGCTTTAGGAGCCTTGAAAACTCCTAACATCAAATTACGCCGCTGCCAAATTCGAGTAGATTTAAACATTGAGATTTAGTCACTTGCTTGAGACTAAGTCGTTTTCTTTATCTTGTTACTGATTCTCCATCTTCATTTCCCTTGGCATTTCGTGTATGAACTTGAGGAGTAGAGGCACAACAAACCTTGTTCCAAGAGTTGAAGACATTAGAGCATTTGAAAGGGAAACTAGAAGAAGGAGACAAGCAGAAGAGCAACAGGCTCACTTACAGAGGTTGGATACAGACATGGAAAACTTACCACAAGGTGGAAATGTGAACGGTCAAGGTGCTGACGACCCTCCACCACAAGGGCCACAACACCCACAGCGACCAGCTCGAGCCATTGGAACCTATGACCGCCCTAACATTCATGGACATAGGTTAGGAATCAGAGCACCAGCTGTGGAAGCCAACAACTTTGAGGTCAAACCAGGACTCCTCAACGTGATCGAGAACAACAAGTATCATGGCTTGGCTGTAGAGGACCCATTTGATCACTTGGACAAGTTTGACAGCTACTGTGGGTTGTCAAAGACCAATGGTGTGTCTGAGGATGCTTTCAAGCTCAAGCTATTCCCTTTCTCTTTGGGGGATAAGGCGCGTCAGTGGGAGAAGTCTTTACCCAAATAATTTATCACCACCGGGATGACTGCAAAAGCATTCTTGGAAAAGTTCTTCTACCTCAAGAACTGCAAAGCTGAGAAATGAAATTTCAAATTTTCAACAGAAGAACTTGGAAGGAATCAGTGAAGCTTGGGAGAGATTCAAGAGCTATCAAGCTCAATGTCCACACCATGGTTTCTCCAAGGAAAGCTTGCTGAGCACATTCTACAGAGGGAATCTTCCTAAGTACAGATCCAGGTTGGATACTGCAAGTAATGGGTTCTTCTTGGGGAGAACTGAGGAAGATGCAAAGGAGCTAGTTGACAACATGGTGAAAAGTGACGCAGTCTACAGTGGAGACCACGGCGTAAGCCGCTAACCGATGATAAACAGACAAGGAAGGAGCTAAAGGCTCTGCAGGAAAAGATAGACATACTCATTGCTGATAAAGCTACACAAGAGCAGTTGAACTTTGTTGGAAATAAAAACCAAGAGGCACCACCTGCAGTTAATGAGGTTGATGTGCTGGAAGGGCAAGAAAAGCTGTGTTTCATCAACAACAATGGTAGCTGGTACAGAAAGAGCCTAATTTTCAGTACAACAACTACCCACGAGATCTAATCCCAAAGAACCAACAAGGAGGCTACCAGCCCAAGAGCAACTACAACCAGCAGAGTGGTAACCAGCCTAGGAACAATCAGCAAAGCAACTATCAGCCTCAGCAGAACCCTCGTCCTGGCTTCCCTAGCAAAGGGAACCAATCTTCTCAACAACAGACTAATCCTTCTAGTTCTAGTCCTCAGGAAAGCAGCACTGATACTCTACTGAAACAAATCCTGGAATCACATACTAGAAGTGAGAAGCATGTTGGATATGAGTTGAAGAACCTCCATAACAAGATTGATGGAAGCTACAATGATCTCAACAACAAGTTCGAGCTTTGAGAGCCAGCCTTTGCCATGAACACTCAGCAAAATTGTCGCAAGGTTCTCTACCTGGAAAATCTGAGCAAAACCCAAAGGAGGGAATGAAAGCTGTTACCCTCAGGAGTGGAAAGTAGTTACCTCCTAGAATTCTCACCAAGGATGCTGAGAAACAAGGTGAGGGGGTTGCCATCAACATGGACGATGATGAGGTAGTGATTGTGGATGAGAAAACCAATGATGAGATCTTGGAGAAGATTGTGGAAGCCAAGGGTAAGGGAAAGGTTGGAGAAGAAAAGAGAACTGAGAAAGATGGTGAAGATCATGCTCCAGCAAATGAGAAGCCTTTTGTTCCTCCTCCTTATGAACCCAAACTCCCATTCCTGGAAGATTCAAGAGGCAGCTGCTAGAGAAGTACAAAGCTCGCTTTGAGAAGCGATGAGTGAAATTCAGGTCACAATGCCTATCATTGATGCTTTCATGCTGGTTCCTCAATACAGCAAGTTCCCGAAAGATGTCAGAAGCTGCAAAGAAGAAAGAGATGGAGAAATGATGATCCTTACTCATGAGTGCAGTGCCATCATTCAGAGGCTTGATGTTCCAAGAAAGCTGAGGATCCAGGATGCTTCACACTACCTTGTGCTATCGGACCTATGGTATTTGAGAGGTGTCTCTGCGATTTGGGAGCTAGTGTCACTGATGCCTTTATCCGTGGCAAAGAAGCTTGGATTCACTCAGACAAGAAGTGTAGACTTTCTAGTTCTGGCTGATCGCTCGCTGAAGTACCCTGTGGGTATCTTGGAGGACCTCCCTGTGAAGGTTGGAAATTTTGAGATCCCTACAGACTTTGTGGTGCTTGAGATGGGGGAGGAAGCTCAAGATCCTTTAATCCTTGGAAGGCCTTTCTGAGCCACAGCAGGGGCTATTGTTAATGTGAAAGAAGGCAAAATTTACCTCCATCTGGGGCAAGGGCACATCCTCCACTTTGACATCAAGGAGGTAATGAAGAAACCAACAACTCAAGGGCAAATCTTCTACATTGAGGAGATGGATGCTCTTGCTGATGAGCTTCTAAGAGTTATCACTAGAGGATTCTCTACATCATGCTTTGACCATAGAGAAAGAGGTTGTAGTGATTGAGAATGTGGAGAGTACTGCTTATGGGATGATGCTGGATTCACACAAGGGGTTTGCCAGTGAGGAGCAGTATGAGGAACTGCCACAAGTGGTTCAACAAGAAGCCTCAGTCACTCAACAAGAAGCCTCAGCCACTCAACAAGAGAACCTCCAGCAAGATGACTGGAGCGAGCTTAAGGCACCTAAAGTGGAGCTTAAATCTCTTCCCCATGGTGTAAGGTATGCATTCCTTGGCCCTAATGAGACTTATCCCGTCATTGTGAGTAGTGAACTTATCAAACCGAGCTGTCTCAACTTTTAAAAGCACTTAAAAGATTTAGAAAGGCAATAGGTTACTCACTTGATGATATCAAAGGGATATCACCCTCTTTGTGCATGCATAGGATACATCTTGAGGATGAATCAATGACTTCTATTGAGCATCAAAGAAGGTTAAATCCTAACCTGAAGGATGTTGTAAAGAAAGAGATTCTTAAACTCTTAGATGCTGGTGTGATTTACCCTATCTCAGATTCTAAATGGGTATCTCCTGTGCATGTTGTCCCAAAGAAAGGTGGTATCACTGTAATAAAAAATGACAAGGATGAATTGATACCAACCAGAACCATCAGGTCATAGAATGTGCATTGATTACGAAAACTGAACTCTACATCTAGGAAAGATCTTTTTCCATTATCATTTATTGATCAGATGCTTGAAAGACTTGCTAATCACCCATTCTATTGCTTTTTTAATGGGTATTCAGGGTTTTTTCAGATACCCATACATCCCAATGATCAAGAGAAAACGACATTCACATGCCCTTATGGTACCTTTGCCTATCGGGATGCCATTTTGGGCTATGTAATGCTCCAGCCACCTTCAAAGGTGCATGATGTCAATCTTCTCGATCTAATTGAGGATGTTGTGGAGGTGTTCATGGATGACTTCTCTGTCTACGGATCTTCGTTTTCGCTTGTTTGTCAAATTTGTGCGGGGTCCTGAGATGTGAAGACACCAACCTCGTGCTGGCTGGGAGAAGTGTCACTTCATGGTTAAAGAAGGGATTGTCTGGGACACAAGATCTCAGAGAGGAGATTGAGGTAGACAAGGAAAAGATTGATGTGATGATCAGTTTGGCTCCTCCAAAGACATTGAAAGACATCGAGTTTCTTGGGGCATGCTGCTTCTATAGAAGGTTCATCAAGGATTTCTCCAAGGTTGCCGGCACTCACCAGACTGCTTTGCAAGGAAGAGATCTTTCTCTTTGGTCAGAATGTCTAGAAGCTTTCAAGAAGTCGAAGAGTGAGCTTGTGAGTGCTCCCATTAACCACCTGATTGGGATCTCCCTTTGAGATCATGTGTGATGCTAGTGACTATGCTATGGGAGCTGTTTTGGGGAGAAAAAGGATGGCAAGTCTCATGTGATCTACTATGCAAGCCAAACCTTGAATGATGCTCGGATGAAGTATACCACAACCGAAGGAAATGCTAGCCATTGTCTTTGCATATGAGAAGTTCGAAGCTACTTAGTGGGGTCAAAGGTTATTGTCTACACAGATCGCTGCTGAGACACCTTTTGGCCAAGAAAGATGCAAAACCCGGCTTTTGAGGTGGATCCTTTGCTTCAAGATTTTGATTTAGAGATCAGACAAGCGGAGTTGACAATGGTGTAGCAGATCACTGTCCAGGCTGAAAATAGAGTGTGGCATCCCTATTGATGAGGGACTTCCGAAGAGCAGATCATGGCCATTGGAGCAGTGATTGCAGCCTGTGAAACCGCGAAGCTTGAAGAGGTTAAGGCTACTGAAGAGAAAGAACTTTGGTATGCTGATTTGGTGAATTACTTAGCCACAGGAAAAGAACCTTTGAATCTTGTGGGCTATGCCAAGAAGAAGTTCTACAAGGATGTGAAGAGGTACTACTGGGATGAGCCTTACCTCTACATTTTATGCAAGGATCAGTTTTATAGGAGAGTGGTTGCTAATGAAGAAGTTGATGGGATCCTTACACACTGTCATGGATCATCCTATGGAGGCCACTTTGCTACCTTCAAGACAGTTGCAAAAGTGTTACAAGCTGGATTCTGGTGGCCACACATGTTCAAGGATACACAAGACTTTGTTTCAAGGTGTGATTCATGCCAAAGAAGAGGAAACATCACCAAAAGAAATGAGATGCCTCAAAATCCAATCCTTGAAGTTGAGGTGTTTGATGTGTGGGGTATTGACTTCATGGGGCCATTTCCATCATCCTATGGAAACAAATACATCCTTGTAGCTGTTGACTATGTCTCAAAGTGGGTGGAAGCCATTGCAAGCCCCACAAATGATGCTGGAGTTGTAACTAAGATGTTCAAGAGTGTCATCTTTCCAAGGTTTGGAGTTCCAAGAATTGTGATCAGTGATGGAGGCTCTCATTTCATCAACAAGCTGTTTGAAGGACTTCTCAAAAAGAAGGGTGTGAAGCATAAGGTGGCAACTCCTTACCATCCTCAAACAAGTGGTCAAGTTGAGATCTCTAACAGAGAGATAAAGTCCATTTTAGAAAAGATTGTGGGGGTTACAAGAAAGGATTGGTGTACTAAGCTGGATGATGCACTTTGGGCTTATAGGACAGCTTACAAAACCCCTTTGGGAACCACACCTTTCAACCTTGTGTATGGGAAAGCTTGCCATTTGCCAGTGGAACTTGAGTACAAAGCATTATGGGCAGTAAAGTTGCTGAACTTTGACATCAAGAGTGCCAAGGAGAAAAGACTTCTTCAACTACATGAGCTCAATGAGATAAGAATGGATGCTTTTGATAACTCAAGGATCTACAAGGAGAAGACTAAAGCTTTCCATGACAAGAACATTCTGAAGAGAGAGTTCAAAGAGGGAGATCAACTCCTTCTCTACAACTCTAGGTTGAAGTTGTTTCCAGGGAAGCTCAAGTCGAGATGGTCAGGTCCATTCAAGGTCAAGGAGGTTAAACCTTATGGAGCGATAGTGTTGTGGGGGTGATGATGGAAGAGACTTCACAATCAACGGCCAAAGGGTTAAGCACTACATGGCCACCACACCTAAGGAAGATGGAACTTCAATTCTACTTTCTGATCCTACCCCAGCCTAGCCTTAATGGAGGCAAAGTCAAGCTAGAGACTTAAAACAAGCTCACTTGGGAGGAAGTCCCATGTCTATCCCTGTACATATTGCATTAGTACTTTTCATTTTCATATTTTAATCTATTTTCAAGGTATTGTTGGAGATGTACGCAGGTGCTTTGATCGACCAGATGTCGACTGGTGGGAGCGACGTCCTGGAGCGAGGGGTGAAGGTCGCTCCAGCTGGGAGCGAGGTCGCCACAGCGAGTGCATGGCGCCGCCGGCCGATGAATCTTGAGCTCAAAACCACCGGGGCGGCGCCCTGAGCGAGGGAAGGTCGCTCAGGTGGGAGCGAGGTAGCAGCGACTGCCTCGCCGTCGCTCGGCTTGACCGTTTCTTGAGGCGAAAGCAACCGGGCGACCCCCGACCACCTCCGCGTCGCTTCCGCGGCGGTCCAGGTAAGTCTTTTTCTTTTAACCCCGGTTCAATCAAATTGAACCAATCCAATCTTCCCCTAAACTAAACCGGACGCCCTAGACCTACCCCAAAACCATCGACATCTTCTCTCTCACTCTCTCTTCTCCATCACAAACAAACAAACTCTCACCCCTCCAAAATCCCATATCTCACTCAATCCTTCACCAAATCACCTCATTCTTCTTCTCAAATCCAAGTTTTCGCCCCTGTAATCTATTCCTCCATACCAAATCGCCATTTCCTTCCATCCAAAGCAAGGTATTGTGTTTTTGAATTCAATTTCGTAGGTCCATGAACCCTAGAAATTCAAAATCGAAATTTGGACCTTTTCTTGCTTGATTATGGTGAAATAGACTAGGGAAAGCTTATCTATCATGTTGGGTTGATGATTTCATGGTGAAATTGAGTTTAATTTGAACTTTTGCCAATTAGGGTTCATGGATTTGGGAATTTTCGAATTTTGATCTAATTGAAAGTGTTTGTGATTGAGTTAGCTCTACTGTGGTGTTTAGAAGCTTGGTTAATGAACCTCCTCATGCTAGAAACACTTTGATCATTGAATTTTGCATAAATTGTAATTTTCATATCTTGAAAAGTTTGAGAAGTATGATTCTTTGCTATTGGTTCAGCTTCTTGGTGCTAAATGTGTAGAGAAAATTGCATTGAGTTATCTTGATTCGGTTCGCAAACTGATCCCCTTTCCAAGTTTTGAATTTCTCAGGTACAAATGGTTAGGACGACCAAAGGAAAGCTGGATGCCAAGAAGCAAAAAGTTGAGAAAGCTGTAGCTTCCGCACCTACTGGCTCAGGGACGGAAATGACTTCTAGACAACAAGCTCTGGCTGCTAAGAAGTCAAAAGAGCAAGAGAAGAGAGCAGGGAAAAGTGTTGCAGTTCCCACCAATGAGGAGAGTGAGGCTGAAAGTGAAGATGAGCAAGTTCCTCAAAAGAAAGCCAAGATGTCCAAAGGGAAGGATATAGCTGTTGATAGAGACAGAGAGAAGACACCATCAGTTGAGGAGCTGTATGATCACTTGATGAAGGGAGTCGCCTGGACTCCAACGAGGTTTCCTGACCTCGATTTGCTGAAGGAGTTGGGCTTGGAATCTGACATTGAGGCAATGCTGGGATATTTGAAGTTGCCAAAGCTCCTCACCATGGCTCACCCTACATACAAGGACGTCTCGTGCCAGTTCCTATCTTCACTTGAGGTCACTTACCATGATACACAGCATGTGAGGCAAGGGTGGGGCAAAATCAAGTTCAGCGTCCATGGGAGAGTCTACAACATGAGCTTCAGAGATATTGGGAGAGCCATGGGATTCCAAGATTTGGAAGACTCTATTCTTCCCAAATGTGAAGGTCTTCGAGGGAGCTATGGAAACTGATCACTGGAAACAAACACACGCAGGGAGTGACAAGAACTCACATATCCGACATCCATCTGGCGCTACCTTCATAGGATGCTGGTCCATGCTTTCTACCCGAAAGCAACATGGCATTACCGAAGATGATCTTTGCCTTCTCTGCCCAGCTATATCACCTTATACCACTCCGGAGTCTTGCCTCTTCCGAGCCATGACATCTACGCTACCTTTGGGATGGTCGGTTTCTTCGTGAGTCGTCTCGAGCATTACAGGGATTGGGTCTGGTACACCAAGGATCCTGATCCGAAGATTGGTATTGGTGGTATGATCACATCACTACTTGAGTTCCTGGGAGTCAACTTGGGAAAAGATGCAGCTGGTCCTAGTTTCATTGATGCCACTTACCTGAGGATCACTACATACTTCAGCGGAAAGCACGAAGGGAGCTATGTCTACCACTACTACCTGCGTGGACAGCCAGCTGAGGTACTCCTTCCGAACAGAACCTTGACCAGCTTAGAGAGGCCTGGAGCATTCAGTTTCGACATTGCTCACGCAGACTTCTTTCATGACCACGGCCCTCTTGAACCGATGACTGTAGCGAAGAGAAGAAGTGCTGCAAACAGACATGATACATCGGGAATTCATCAGCAGCAGTCGGATGAACTGTCTATGGGCCTCAGCACTACTACTAAGCCACATGACGGGTAATACCCCGGTGCCCTTCGTGGCGCCATGATCATATTGATAGGCTTCAGAGATGGAACAAGGCTCAGGGAGAGCGATAGAGAAGCTCTAGGAAAAGTGCAAGGCTCAGCAGAGGCAGTGAAAAGCAGGCTAAGACTTCAGCCAAGTTCATGAAGAAGGTGGCTGATGTCTTGACTGAGAATAGCGGGTTGTAGCTCAGCAGACTTCGACTTCCCGGACGTTTCAGCTACGCAGCCTCGACCCCAGCCTGAAGAGCTTGGTTTCCCTCTCACTGCTAGACAGCTCCAGCGCAAGAACAGGAACCCACCCATCAAACCGTCCACCTCAGGAAACAAATCGTCCTCCCTCGCCTCCAGTGATGGAGATATTGGGATTGAGGAAGTTGAGAGCCAGCCACAGTATGCAGACTACTACCCAGCACCAGGTGGCTACTACACCTCTTTCCCACCCCACGATGACGAGGATGAGCCGTCTGCCTTCACGCGATCCCCATAGGAGGTACCTTAACTTACCATTGTACATACCATTCTTTCTTTGCATTTTAGATTTCCTTTGGGTATCTCTCTCAACTTAACAACACAGAGACTATGTAACTTAAGTTTGGGGGAGGTACCAAGTATTTGATATTGTTTGCTTTGATGTTTTTGCATTGAGTCTTGCATTGTTCGCATATATATAAAAAAAAATTGAAAAATTCGAAAAAAAAAAAATCATTTAGTTTGCATCACTTGCATTGTTAGGAGAGTCTAGATCATGTAGGCTGCATTCACTTGCATTGGGAGCAATGATTTAAAATGCCTTGTAAAGATCACCACCTTGCACCTGAGTAGTTTATGCACCTCTCTAAAAAGCTTGTATGCTTCGAGCCTTGAATGCTCTTCCTGAAACTCGTTGATTGCTGAAACTCAGTCTTTGATGCCAACTTCAACTCTAATTGAACTTAATTGAACTTAATGCATCTTGCTCATGGTCTCTTGTGTACTGAATTATGGCTATACACACTTGAGTTGTCACATCTTTTATGCCAATCTCTTTGACAACCTCTAGTGGTAGACCACTCCCAAGCCCCTTTCCTCCTTTTAAGCTTTCATTGATTGATGAGTGAGGCCTTTTTCGGAAAGTCTTACATGTGCATAATGTTGAGAGTATTGGGAACGACAATGCTTGGTCTTCAATCTTGCTAGATTAGACACACTATTGTCTAGTATTAGGATGGGGGTGAGTGTTGTAAATTTTGATTTGGAAATTTTGAAAAAGTTGAAGGAAAAGAATGAACTCTTTGTACTTAATTGACTAACCTTTATGGGATAAGTAGAGAAGCCTCTAGCTCAAGTTTGTGAAAAGTTTTGGCCCTCAAATAAAAAAAAAGAGACGAATGAAAAGAAAAAGAAAAAAGACAAGAGAAAAAGAATAAAGAAAGGGGGCTAGCAAGTTAGTACGAGCTAAGAGGCTATAAAATTTGGTAAATCCCTTGGTAAATAAAGAGTTTTGTGTTAAGAAATATTCCTGAGTACTTTGGGTGAGAGATGTGAGTTGGGTTTGGTATTGAGAAATGAATTTGTAACATATATGTTTGGGAAAAGGGTAGAACAATGGAGACCGAGCATTGTATGCATGAGTTGATCCCTTTCTTAGATATATTATGTGCAATGTCAAGGCTACTTGTCTTGAGAGAACCACCAAGAAAATCACTTGTCTTGAAACTCTTGACTCATTTGAATAAAAAGTCTTCCCTTACCCAAATGATTTGGACCAATTGACCATTTGTAAGAACTCACTTTTTGCTGTACTTAATGAACATGAGAGTTGGCTGATTTGATTGTGTGATTGCATGATGGTGAGCGTAGGGGCAAAAAGAGCTAAGATAGGCCTTGAGAAGCTAGAGAATTATAAGAGAGGGTGTGATCATGTTGGTTTAGATGTTGGATTAATTCCAAAGTGTGTTTCTTTTGGCTATGAGCTCCCACCTTCAAACCTCTTCCCCTATGAGTTCTAGAAAGTTCACTTGAGTACAAGTAAAAGAACAAGTTTGGGGGAGTTGATGTCTTGCACATTTGCATTGTTTTATCCATTCATCCATATGCATTTTGATCATTTAGACTAGGATTTAGGCATTTTTAGGTCCATATTGCATTCATATGTCTTTATTAGGTATTGGAGTACCACATGGAGTACTTGGAGATGCTTTGGTGCAATTGAAGCTCAAGAGAGAAGTTGGAGGTGATCAGTGGGCGAGTGGAGGTCTGGAGCCACTGGAGCGAGGGCATGAGGTGCTGCGATAGGTGATCAAGCAAGCCTTCGGGCGAGGTCCGGGAGCGACGCCATCAAGTCGCTCCAGCCTGGGCGACCCCTAGAGCGACCCCTCCAGGTCGCCGCTCTTTCACCCACAAACACACGAAGAAAGTCCTGAGGCGACCAGAAGCGACCCATCGAGGTCGCTCCCAGCCCGAGGCGGCGTGCTGGGCGGCGTCGGGGAGTGGCTCCGCGTCTTATGGTTGTCGAATTTTAACCTTTCAAGGACCTTTTTTCAATTTGTTATGCTCGTTTTTTAGATCCAAAAACCTAAACTTAAGTATCTTGTAAGCCATTTCAGGCAGATCTATCTTTTACACTTGGAATACATCAAAACATATTGAAAAAGTTTATCTTTTGGATCATTGATTCTTGTGTTCTTATTGTTCTTGTTGATTATTTGTTTTCATTCTCCTCCATGATTAATCTGAAATCCAATATGGGTTTAAGGAAATCATGAGTATTAGTGAGTAATCACCATTTGAATTCATGGGTTAGGAAGATTAAGGGTGATTAGGCTAGATCTAGGATGTTTAGGTGTATATCAATCTCATTCCTTGCTAGATTAGACACACTATTGTCTAGTATTAGGATGGGGTGAGTGTTGTAAATTTTGATTTGGAAATTTTGAAAAAGTTGAAGGAAAAGAATGAACTCTTTGTACTTAATTGACTAACCTTTATGGGATAAGTAGAAAGCCTCTAGCTCAAGTTTGTGAAAAGTTTTGGCCCTCAATAAAAAGAGGCGAATGAAAAGAAAAAGAAAAAGGAAAGAAGAATAAAGAAAGGGCTAGCAAGTTAGTACGAGCTAAGAGGCTATAAAATTTGGTAAATCCCTTGGTAAATAAAGAGTTTTGTGTTAAGAAATATTCCTGAGTACTTTGGGTGAGAGATGTGAGTTGGGTTTGGTATTGAGAAATGAATTTGTAACATATATGTTTGGGAAAAGGGTAGAACAATGGAGACCGAGCATTGTATGCATGAGTTGATCCCTTTCTTAGATATATTATGTGCAATGTCAAGGCTACTTGTCTTGAGAGAACCACCAAGAAAATCACTTGTCTTGAAACTCTTGACTCATTTGAATAAAAGTCTTCCCTTACCCAAATGATTTGGACCAATTGACCATTTGTAAGAACTCACTTTTTGCTGTACTTAATGAACATGAGAGTTGGCTGATTTGATTGTGTGATTGCATGATGGTGAGCGTAGGGGCAAAAAGAGCTAAGATAGGCCTTGAGAAGCTAGAGAATTATAAGAGAGGGTGTGATCATGTTGGTTTAGATGTTGGATTAATTCCAAAGTGTGTTTCTTTTGGCTATGAGCTCCCACCTTCAAACCTCTTCCCCTATGAGTTCTAGAAAGTTCACTTGAGTACAAGTAAAAGAACAAGTTTGGGGGAGTTGATGTCTTGCACATTTGCATTGTTTTATCCATTCATCCATATGCATTTTGATCATTTAGACTAGGATTTAGGCATTTTTAGGTCCATATTGCATTCATATGTCTTTATTAGGTATTGGAGTACCACATGGAGTACTTGGAGATGCTTTGGTGCAATTGAAGCTCAAGAGAGAAGTTGGAGGTGATCAGTGGACGAGTGGAGGTCTGGAGCGACCTATTGGAGCGAGGGCATGAGGTCGCTGCGATAGGTGATCAAGCAAGCCTTCGGAGCGAGGTCTGGGAGCGACGCCATCAAGTCGCTCCAGCCCTGGAGCGACCCCTAGAGCGACCCCTCCAGGTCGCTCGCTCTTTTCACCCACAAACACACGAAGAAAGTCCTGGAGCGACCCACCCGAGCGACCCATCGAGGTCGCTCCCGAGCCCCGGAGCGACGTGCTGGAGCGACGTGCAGAGGTCGCTCCGCGTCTTATGGTTGTCGAATTTTAACCTTTCAAGGACCTTTTTTCAATTTGTTATGCTCGTTTTTTAGATCCAAAAACCTAAACTTAAGTATCTTGTAAGCCATTTCAGGCAGATCTATCTTTTACACTTGGAATACATCAAAAACATATTGAAAAAGTTTATCTTTTGGATCATTGATTCTTGTGTTCTTATTGTTCTTGTTGATTATTTGTTTTCATTCTCCTCCATGATTAATCTGAAATCCAATATGGGTTTAAGGGAAATCATGAGTATTAGTGAGTAATCACCATTTGAATTCATGGGTTAGGAAGATTAAGGGTGATTAGGCTAGATCTAGGATGTTTAGGTGTATATCAATCTCATTCCTTGCTAGTAGAGTGCTCATAATGCATCTTTTGAGTTGGCCACTCAAAAGTTGATCTTTAGGCATTTCCCACCCACAAGGTGTTCAATGAAATGCCTGAGACAACTCTCCTAAGCTTTTAACATACTTTACCAAAGACATTTGTTGTTAAAGGTGTTAAGATAGCCAATAGACTTGCTTATAATGATTGCTTCCATGTTATTCAGCCAAAGACATTTGATGATTGAATTGTGTTAGCAAATGAACATTCTTCTATGCATGGAGTTTGTTTAAGATTGTGCCTAAGCTTAAGGTAGAAAGTTTGATTGATCATTTGCCATCCTTAGTTCGAAACTTAATCACCCAAGGTCTAATTCCTATACCCATGAGTTCTCTTTTACCATATCAAAGAAAGCTTCCTCTTTTATTGTTTATTTGTTCTGTTATTGCACTCTATCATTAGTAATAGTTTAAAACCATCCAAATTATCGATTGCACTTAGATTAAGTAGGTACTTGCATTCTTGGTGCTTTGAATCCCTCAGAACTGGTTCGACATTCACTCATACTACAACATTTGCTTTAGGAGCCTTGAAAACTCCTAACATCATATGGTGGTCCAGTGAAGAGGATAGGCACAGTGCACACACTTATATTCTGCTCAATTGTTAGGATGCCGTGACGCGTTCATTTGAAAGGTAAATATCATGATGTGTACATTAATTATCTGAATTTATATATGTTAATTATATGATATGATGCAAAGTTTGTTTAGTTTGCAGCTTGTTTGTATCGCAAGTTCAAGAAACAGTACCAGGTATATCCGCAGCAGAGTTGGACCAACGGAAAGATCAACACTTTGTGATGTGGTTAAAATCTCAGGTAATATATCTCACTTTAATATTAAGCAAGTTTTAATATAATATAAATAATATGAAACTTTAACGGTTTTCATATTTTTGCAGGTTGATTATGACGATCCATATAATCCTGTGTGGTTTCATGATTTGGTACAAGGTCCGGTAGCAAAGGTCTCCACATCATCTATGTATTTCACAGTAGGATTTACTTTTCATACATACGAGTATGGGAGACGTCGGACAACAAGTAACTACGGAATTTGTATGAAAGGAGAAACAGACTTTTACAGGATCTTGCAGGAGATTATTGAAGTGGAATTTCCGGGGTTATTGAAGCTAAAATGTGTCCTCTTCAAATGTGACTAGTTTGACCCCATTGTGATTAGAGGTGTTCGGTTTAACAAATTTGGTATTGTGGATGTCAATTCTGGAAGAAGATACAACAAATTCGAGCCTTTCATCTTAGCTTCACAAGCCGAGCAAGTTAGCTTCCTTCCATACCCTCGCCTTCGAAATTCCGGGATAAACTGGTTAGTTGCTATCAAAATTACACCTCGTGGAAGGATAGTTGCTCGAGAAGAACCACCTCTGCAAGAAGAAGATGCTACCATTGAGGTCGAGGTACCTGATTAACAAACTGACCAAATTCTTCTAATTGATCCGGATAATCGTCAATATGAAGATCTTCCTGAAGTTGAGACTGATGAAGCAGATGAAGACGAGTTTTATAGAAGCGACGATGATCAATGTAATGATAACGATGAGAATTCAGATGATTCGGAATGATGTAATGATAAGTAAGAAGTGTTGTTTTTGTTTATCATAAACATGTGTCTTAATGGAGTGTAACAAATGTTGTTTGGTATGACAAAAAATTTAATTGTAGTTTAAGGTTTAAAAAAATTTGACAAAGAGGATGAAGGTGTAAAAGAGATGAGATGATGTTGTGTCTAAGTTTGGGGTTTAGGGATTTGATTTTAGGGGTTACATAATATTCCTAGTAAATTCCTCGTAATGAAAACGCGGGCATGGTAACTTCCTCGTAAAACAACTTCCTCGTTGTAATATAAAACACGGGCGTGGTAAGTTCGTCGTAATAAAAAACACGGGCGAGGTAACTTAGTCGTAATGTAAAAAACACAGGCATGGTAACTTCGTCGTAATTTTTTATATTACGACGAAGTTACGAGGAAGCCTGTTTCCTATATATTGCGTGAAGCTAGAACTTGCCTCGTTCATTCCTCCCAAACCTCTCCAACTTCTTTAAGGTAAGTTTCTCTTCTCTCTTCTTTTTTTTAGGTTAGTTAAGTAATTAGGTGGTTAGTTTAGGTAATTAATTTAGGTGGTTAGTTTAGTTAAGAGAACAATATACAAATATTAGGTTGCAGTTTAATTAAAATTTGATTTCTGATTTATTTTTTATTTTTTAAATGTAGATGGCTCCTAGGAATAAGAGAGCCCGGCCTACTTACTCGGAGATGTTTACTGGTAGTCCTACTGCGGGGACATCGTCATCCGCCTCATCATCTTCCGAGGCAGTTCCTGACTCTCAGACGTCTCAGGGAGTATCTCGCAGCTCTCCTCCTGCTCCACCTCAGATACCCCATCAGATGCCTCCACCTCCTCCTCCTCCTCCAGCAGCTCCACATGCTGCACCTGAGGCTGCCCCTGCTGGAGTTCATCCAGATTTGTGTGTGCCTCCATTTGCATCGTACACTCGATATACGGGGGAGGATCTTCTTTCCCAACCTGGCCGAGAGGGATTGGATATTTTGGATCCCGACCGACCGACGGGTACTTATTGGTAAGTTTTTTTTTTAAAAAAAATTAAAATTTAAATCATATTCATTTTCTAACAAATTGATTCTTTTTGCAGGTTTGGGGCCAACAACCGTGTTGGTCGGAGCGTTTCTGAGACGTTGAAGGGATATTTCGTCGAGCCTCACCTGAACTGGACCTTGACTCCAGACCACATTAAAGCCACTTGGTTTAAATGTTTTAAGTTATTAAATTCTATTTTGTTATAATAAATAAATATCTTTTTAATTATTTTTTAAATTTTTTGTTATTTTCAGCAAAGGTGGCACTGGTCCTTGGGAATCACCGAGAAGGTGAAGGCGGAATTTGTTGCAAAAGCAAAGATCTACCTTTGTAACACCGTCTCGGATTGGAAGGACAAGTGGGAGATCTACGGGTATGAGGGGAAACCCACCGAGATCACGGGAAGTATGGGACGGCCTCATCGCATCGAAGCTACCCAGCTCGATCAATGGCCAACAACCGCCTCGGCTCTGAGGATCTAAGGATAAGGATGGTAATTTGCCCATGGTTCATAGAACTGGGCAAACACCACACACGGGGATCCGTCTGGAAGCTGTAAGTTTATTATTAATTTTAAATTTTATTTTTTCAATCTAATTTTTGATTGACTTTTATTTTTATTATTTAATTTAATTTATTTTCAAATTAATTGTAGCTTGAGAAGACCTGAGTATTACCATCTCTGCCTGATCTATTCAAGATGACTCACGCCAGATGGGATTTTTCTAGATCCATGCTCGAGAAGCTCTTTCATGACGCGGCTGCTCGATTCAAGAGCGGAGACGAGCTTACACAGAGTCTCCGATGGATTACCCACAAATTGACTACCAACAAATCGATAGGATCTTCCATGAGGTAAGCTTCAAAAATATATTAAATTTAATTTGATTTTTAAAATTTAATTATATTGATATGTTTTTTAAATAGGTGGCTCCTAGAAAGAAGGGGCGGACGGTAGAATAGTTTCGCCAACGGTCGCAGCGACTTCGCCATACTCTTCGAGACAGATCGTGGTTTCTCGATGCAGGCTCGATGGATACCCAACATGTCCGCTTGGACTCCCTTGAGGATCTGTTGGATGTTATGGCGGTGGGAAACCCGGTTCGCAGAGCGCTGGATGCTGACGAGCCGCCTTGGGATGCAACAACCTCCACCAACCTACTGGTGATGATGCTTCTTAGGATCCGACCCCCGTTCATGACTACTTCGGAACCTTCCCGTAGCTTTTTTATTTTATTTGTTTTTGTTTTGTATCATGAATTTAAAGATTATCTTATTTATAACTTTTATTATGTTTTTAAAAAATATTAAGTTTTCATATTTGGTTCTATATTTTTAATATTTAAAATATTTAATTTGAATATTTCATAATATTATATTATATAAAATAAAAATAATATTTTTTAAAACATGCCTTGTAAATCCCTCGTAAAATTTACAAGAAATTTACATCGACGTACATGTAAGTTCCTCGTAAAATTTACGAGGAGGTTACATATCCTGACATGTTAACTCGTCGTAAAATTTACGAGGGATTTACAAGGCAGGTTTACGAGTATATTACAACGTAAATTAACCAGGCTGTTACGTCGAAAACTTTCCTTCCGTCTTACGACGAAAATCTTTCGTCGTAATGTAACAATTGCATTACGACGAATGCTCCATTACGACGGGCGTTTAACAACGAAACACGTTTCCTCGTTATTTCGTCGTAATTGGGCAATTACGACGACTTTACGTCGAATATAGCCCTCGTAAAAAATATGTTTTTCCCTTCGTAAAAAATATGTTTTCTTATAGTGATTGTAATAGACGATCGGTTACCTTTCAACATTGATCTGAAGATATTCCAAAATTAAATCAGACAATATTGTAGCCAATTCTCTCAGTAGCATTATGTTTTTCTGAAGCTGACCAGATTATCCGATTAGGTATATTGAAAAAAATAGTTGACTCATTACAATTTTTTTAGGCTCGTTTACATTTATGTTTCAAAATTTGACAATATCATCTAATAACTCATAGTAGGGTCCACCGGCAAAATATATACACGTATAATAGAGTTCGTAGAATTTTCTCTTTAAAAAATTAAGAACAAAACTTAGGTTCACCCCCTAGAGTGAACCTTTAAATTCACCACATCCTTCATGACCAATCAAAGTGACACATAGATAATTAAATAAAATTATTAAATAAAAAAATAGCTAAAAAAGAGTAACGTCAATGTGGGAACCGAAATTCGCGACCGCCAAATTAAGTTGATTTGGAGGAAAGCCAAGTGAACCAAGCCTTCCTCGAAGGTCCGGATATCTGCTGGGCGCTACGACACAATCAGTTCGACAAAGAAAATATGAAAACGGAACAAAATCGTAAGAAAAAGAATAGAGCAAAAGATTTTATTTCGAATCAGCGTTTGGCGTGAACAACAGTAAGAGCCTTGGCTACGAGAGCTGTCGGCAAGTTATTAGTCTGATCGCCTAAGTCTATCCTAGTTGAGTCGCAGCCGCTAGTGAAAACGAGAAAAGAATGCTAAGTTGCTCTAAGTGCTGCGGGCGTTTTATGATCTTGTTTGCTTCTTGTTCCAAGCTCTCTTTATATACTCCTCTATGGCGGTCTATCTTCTCGCGGGCTGAGTCGGGCTTTTCCATTTTCGTCCATCTTTGTGTTTATCGGAAACTTGACATTTATCTTGAATCTTGACATTTATCTTGGAAACTTGATATTTATCTCTTATGGAAACTTGACATTTATCTCTTATGTGAGGATAAAGATAAACCGTCATAGTTATCCTTTCTTTTCGGAAAATCGTACGTGGGCCGTTTTGGCCGCGTTGGGCCGTTTAGGCGTTTTTTCGGTTTTTCGAAAGGACAGTCTTTGAAGGTCTCGGTGTTTCGAAGGAACCTCAATTCCTTGTTTAGTCGAGGAAGTGTCGTTATAGAATAACGTGATCATACCAAACTTGCGTAGACTGATCGAACAAGCTAAGATGGGATCGAACCGGACACGATAGAACAAGACCGGGGCGAGGGCGTGGACCGACGCCAGGCCGACCAGCGGCAGGTGCAGCGGCTAGGCAACAGCGTGGCCCGAGTACGCCCGGCGCCAGGTCGGTGCCGCCGGGCGCCAGTCGGGTGCCGCCGGGCGCCAGTCGGTGCCGCCGGCGCCGAGCGGCCAGCGTGGCGAGTGCCGCCGGCGCCGAGCGGCCAGCGTGGCAGTGCCGCCGGCGCCAGGTCGGTGCCGCCGGCGCCGAGCGGCCAGCGTGGCGAGTGCCGCCGGCGCCAGCCAGCGTCCAGCGTGCCGCCGGCGCCAGGTCGGTGCCGCCGGGCGCCAGTCGGTGCCGCCGGCGCCAGCCAGCGTCCGTGCTGCTGGTGCCGGCGATCTTACTGCGTCCGTGGGTTTGTTCGATCTTTCCTCGTCGGTCGTTCGCGGAAATCTTCGAGTTTTGGGAGGGTCTGAGTCGTAGATCTCGAGATAATTGTTTCCAACGAGATTCTCGCGAGTATCGGGATTTTGAGATGGACTTAGATCTTCAGATTTTCCGTCGTCGAGGATGAGAGCAATGTGGCTCGAGTTTTAGATATGTTAAAAGATGAATCTTTAAAACAATCGGAAGGTTTTACGAAGACTCATTGTAGATCTCGGACAATCCGACATGGATTTCAAGGGACCAGGATGCTGTCATCGCCCGAGACCGTGAGACGATCGCATTGATGGGCGCCAGGACCTTTTCTCTTTAAAAATTAAGAACAAAACTTAGGTTCACCCCTGAGTGAACCTTTAAATTCACCACATCCTTCATGACCAATCAAAGTGACACATAGATAATTAAATAAAATTATTAAATAAAAAATAGCTAAAGAGTAACGCCAATGTGGGAACCGAAATTCGCGACCGCCAAATTAAGTTGATTTGGAGGAAAGCCAAGTGAACCAAGCCTTCCTCGAAGGTCCCATATCTCTGGGCCGCATACCACACAATCAGTTCGACAAAGAAAATATGAAAACGGAACAAAATCGTAAGAAAAAGAATAGAGCAAAAGATTTTATTTCGAATCCGCGTTTGGCGTGAACAACGGTAAGAGCCTTGGCTACGAGAGCTGTCGGCAAGTTCGCTAGTCCGATCGCCTAAGTCTATCCTAGTTGAGTCGCACCGCTAGTGAAAACAGAAAAGAATGCTAAGTTGCTCTAAGTGCTCGGACGCTTTTATGATCTTGTTTGCTTCTTGTTCCAAGCTCTCTTTATATACTCCTCCTATGACGGTCTATCTTCGCGGGCTGAGTCGGGCTTTTCCATTTTCGCCCATCTTTGTGTTTATCGGAAACTTGACATTTATCTTGGAAACTTGATATTTATCTCTTATGGAAACTTGACATTTATCTTCGGAAACTTGATATTTATCTCTTATGGAAACTTGACATTTATCTCTTATGTGAGGATAAAGATAAACCGTCATAGTTATCCTTTCTTTCGAAAATCGCGACGTAACGCTTTGGCCGCCTGCAAGCTTAGGCGCTTTTTCTTTCGAAGGACAGTCTTTGAAGGTCTCGGTGTTTCGAAGGAACCTCAATTCCTTGTTTAGTCGAGGAAGTGTCGTTATAGAATAACCGGATCATACCAAACTTGCGTAGACTGATCCAACAAGCTAAGATGGGATCGAACCGACACGATAGAACAAGACGGGGCGAGGGCGTGGACCGACGCCAGGCCGATTCGCGACGGGTGCCGCCGCAGGCCGCCAGGTGGACGGTGCCGCTGGGCGCCAGTCGGTGCCGCCGGGCGCCGTGGCCGCCCGCGGCTGGCGGGCCGGGCGCCAGGCCGGTGCCGCCGGGCGCCGTAAAGCCGTCTGCTGCGATGGTGCCGCTGGCGCCAGGCCGCCTGCATGGACGGTGCCGGGCGCCAGTCGGTGCCGCCGGCGCCAGGCCGCCCGCGGATCTGTGCCGCCGCTAAGGCCAGCTCATCCCGTTGCGGCCGCCGGCGCCAGTCGGGTGCCGCCGGCGCCAGTCGGGTGCCGCCGGCGCCAGCCAGCGTCCGTCGCTGCTGGTGCCAGGCCGCCTTCGCCCGGGTTTGTTCGATCTTTCCCTCGTCGGTCGTTCGCGGAAATCTTCGAAGTTTTGGGAGGGTCTCTAGTCGTAGATCTCGAGATAATTGTTTCCAACGAGATTCTGCGAGTATCGGGATTTTGAGATGGACTTAGATCTTCAGATTTTCCGTCGTCGAGGATGAGAGCAATGTGGCTCCGAGTTTTAGATATGTTAAAAGATGAATCTTTAAAACAATCGGGAAGGTTTTACGGAAGACTCATTGTAGATCTCGGACAATCCGACATGGATTTCAAGGGACCAGGATGCTGTCATCGCCCGAGACCGTGAGACGATCGCATTGATGGGCGCCAGGACCCTCGCCGTTGGCGCCAGATGGGAGTGGACGAGCCTTCCGTGAGTTTTATCGGCGGCGACCGTTCTTGGATTTGATCGTCGCTTGGCTTTTCTTTCGAGGACTTTCGGGTGACGATTTCGTCATTGACCGATTTTGACCCCAACAGTTAGCCCCCCAGCTAGCTAGGAACCGTAGAGCCTGTCGGATCCTAGCTTGCGGTATAGCCGTGTGGGAAAGTGTTGAGATGTAATCGTCTGACGAAAATCGGGGTAAATAGTGATTTTACCTCCTTTATATGGAGTAAGAAATCTCTTTCTTACTTCATCACAAGATTTTACTCTCTCTCAAGAATCCTTTCTCTCTTTAAGAACAATGTCTTCAAGATCCTCAAAGAGAAACTCTTCTTCCCATTCATCCTCGATGACTCTCCTGCTCATGTAGCGGTAAAGCGGAGGAGTTGGTCGAGGAGGAAAAGAGGAATGCGTGACAGGAGCCTGTAGGTTCGCCTCTACACCGCCAGAGATCCCTGTTCGAAGAGGCCTGCGAGGCAGCCCGGTGCTCCTTTGCGCCGAAGCTCGGTTTCTCGTAAATATCTCAGGTTCTTGAGATTTTACCAGGTTCTGAAGGAGTCAAATTTCGATTCCGTTGGTAACGAGTGCAAGGAATCCTCCGCAAGATTTCTTTACATGTTACTTAAGCTTTTACGTGATCGCCGTATGTGGTTCCCAATTCCTGGTGCCATTGTTCGTGCGCTTCACGCTTGAACTTTCGATCAACCAACTCAGCGTTCCTGCCTTGGAGTTTCATGCATCAATTGCTAGCTACTTAACTTGGGATTGATCTTGGTCGATGATTTCGAAGGTCTTTGGGGTACTCGGCCGACGGGAGGACGGTTACTATTCCATGCTGCCTAAGAAGGATATGGCCGTGATTCGGGGACTACTAATCCCAAATCGTGGCAGGGCGTTTCTTCTTTGTTCAAATAGATGGCGAGTCTGTCGAGGAGAGCTGCCTCCATCTATTTCGCGGGCATGGAACTTTAACGAGGTAATATGGCGAAAATTCTGTTATCTATCTCACTTTTGAGGAGTCGCGTCTTTGACAAAATTTTCGCTTTGTGGAACAACCCTACGGCGCATTTGCCTGGTAGCGTTTTCGTCGAGAGATCTTCTTCGTCAAAGGCCGTTTTCTGGAAATCCTTCACCCTCGAGCGGATCCGAGATGCGTTAACCTTTATCGGTCGGGGTTCGTTCCGTCGTGCGCCGAACCTGTTACCGTGGTTCCTTCGGGCGCAGACAGAGGTCTCAAGGGGAAGGAAATCGATGATGGGGAAGGCTCGGAAAACCCTTCACCGTTGGGAGAAAAACCTAGTTTTGTTCCAACGGAAAAAGATGGAGCCGGCGGTTTTCCACCTATCAACTTCTTTGATGGCCTTCCTCCGGAGTTTACTACTGATGAGTCGCTGGAGGATGAGGAGAAACAACGGGTTTTTGCCGAGGGCTCCCAACGTGTCAACGAGGTTTGGCCCTTCGAACTTCTTTAACCTTGCGTTTGAATCCGTATATAAGCATGCTTGCTGATCTTGAGTTTCATGCAGGGACTAAGAGTGTTTAGCGAGGCGCTTGACTCGAGTTTCCGCAAATCCAGGATTGCTAACTTCAAGACCACAGAAGTGGAGCGAGAGCTTTTCCGGTTCCGTCAAGAGGTGAAGGCACAGAACGCGAAGCAAGCTGAGCTTCACGCTCGGGCTCTCGTACGGGCGGAAAGGAGAGGAAGAAGGATGGTCGCAGCGGAGGTGGCAAGACGGGCGGAATCGTTTGCTGCTGAGTTTCAATGCTTTAAAGAAGCTCAGGAGTTTGTTGGTGATTTCAGAGTGCGAGGTTAGGTCGTAAATCTTTACAAGTCTCGTAACCCAGATTTCTTCGATTCGAGATCGCTGAAATGAAGGATTTCATGGCGAGTGTGCTCATGCTGAGTCCTTGGTTCCTCCGGTAGAAGAAAGAGTCCGGAGACTATGGGAACTATCGAGGTTTCGAGGATCTGATGGAGGTCGGAGCTGATGAGAACACGAGAATGGTGGGAATGCTCGAGGTGTGAATGAAGAAGTGGACCAGCCTGCTAGTTCATTTGAGATTTCTGCATCCGGTTTCTCAGCGTTGACTTCCTTCTATGAATTGAATTTTCTGGCCGTGTGTGGCGTTTTAATAATTTTATCCTGCGACCGTTGGAGGTTGCATTCTCATGTTTTGGGACTGGCGTTGGTGGCTTTGAATCTGCCGTCTTTTGCGGCTTTTATGAATATGAAAATTTGCGAGATTTCGTCTTTGTTTTGATTTATACTTTCGTCAAGTGTAGAGGAAGGATCGAGTAGTCACCAGTATCCTAACTCTTTTTGTCGCTTGGTCCGTATGCTACTTTTAGCGGCGTTTTAGGTGTAGCGATAAGAGACATGTTTTGGGATCTCGTATCACGATACTATGTCTGTGAGATGTCAAGATCCAGCAAGACTGGGTTTAGGGCAAGACCTAGGTTTACTCTCAGCTTTGAGGCTGTCGCGATGACTGATCGGCTTCGTTTTGCCTGTTAGTGATTTCTTCCTGATTCTTTTCGTTTAAAGTCGCGACTAGTCGCCGGCTTATATGACTTGTGTTAAAAGAATCGAGCTATCTTCGTAATATATCCGAGGCGCTAAACCAAAATTTTGGGTTTCTTGTACAGCTATGATATCCTTGTCGGATGTAAGAGGACCTTCGAGGTCTGACTCACGATTTTGTATTGAGTGAAGCGTTTCTTATGGCGTCCGTCGGGCCAATCGACGGCGTGAGTTATTTTAAGTCGCTGGTGGACTGTCTTTTGCGGATATCACGAGTTTTGTTATCTTTTTAAGAAGTTCGCGGCGTCTCGCGTTTCTTTTGAAGATATGATTTTCGTTTTCGAGCGTTGATCGTTTAAGTAAGTATAAAAGATAGAAAGAATTTTATTAAAAATTTGAGAAGTTTAAAGTACATATCGCGGATTCTCGCTTTTGTGGGAGTATAGGAGTATCGCACCCAGTCCCCCTTTTGGTGAGGGGATAGCTGAACTTCGTCGGGTTTCGACGAGCTGCCTCGATACCTCTTCGAGGATCAAGCCATCTCGTAGTTCTGATAGTTGCTGCGGGCGTTTTTACTCCCGTCGTCGCCGTTCGATCGTGCTGGTCGGATCAGTGGTGTGTCGCGGGGTCGAGCTGTCTGGTCCTACGGCGGTGGATTGAGGCTTTGTCGCCTTCTTGAATCGTTGCCTGTTCGGATGATTCTGGATCATCTTTCCTCGAGTCTTCGGAATGTTGTGTGATTCCTTTGCTCGCTTTGAGTTGACCGCATGGGTGTTCCGATCTTTTCGCAGTTTGAACTCGCTAGTAACAGAGTCTCGACCGCTTCTGGCTACCCTGATGGCTGCGGTTCGGTCGAGTCGGAACTTGATACCGAGGTGGTATGTGGACGGTACTGCCTTCATGGAGTTGATCCATGGGGTTCCCATGATGGCGTTGTAGATGGCGGGTTGTCGACTACTGCAAACTTCGGCGATCTTTGTAACTTCCTTCGCCATGACTGGGAGTTTAATTTTCCGAGGGTCATGGTAGTGACGCCGAGAACCCCGCCAACGGTTTTGGCTCGGGATGACTTCCCAAGTGGGATCTTCATCCTGTAGAGGGTGTCGCGGAAGATGGCGTTGACCGTGCTTCCAGATCGACGAATGCGACCGACTTCGAGATCCTGGATGACCAGGTCGATTACCAAAGGGTCGCAGTGAGGTTTGTCGATTCGACGGTCTCGTGTTCCTCGAAGCGATTGTGTGGTTAGGAACATCGCTGTCCGGGAACCAGTTGGAACTGGTCTCGCTTTTCGCCCGTAGGCTTTATCGATGAGACAGAGTCCTGGTAGAACTGTGATCCTCCAATGATCATGTTTACCCTCGGCGACTGCTGTTGTTCCCTTGGTCGTCTGTCTTCTTCCGCTTTTCCCTGATTGGTTTTCGGTCGATGCGGTCTTGGAGGTAGTTTTGTTAGTCTTTGGGCGGTCGGAGTCCGTGAGCAAGTCCTTTATACTCTTGACCTTTGATAGCTCGCCCGGTGAGGAGTTTTCGCGGCGAGCGGGCGAGAACCTTGCAGTTCGCGATGGAGTGGCCTCGGTCTCGTGGAACTCGCAGTAGGAGTTATCCTTGTACTGGTTCCTGGTCCAGGTGTTTTCGAGGTTTTGCCCTGCTCCAAGTTGATGGCGAAGTTATGCTCGCCTTGGGCGTCTTCCCTTCGTGATGGGCGTATTTGTCGTTACGAGGGTTTCTTCTTGGGCCGGTTTTCTGCGGTCCGCTTCGCGATAGAAGCTTCATCTCTTCTTCCATGATGATGAAGTCTGTTGCCTTGTGGAGAGTATCCTGATTGTCGCGGCTTTTCCAGTAGTATCCACTTTCGAACTTCGACTTGTACCGAGAGTTTTTCTCGGGCGCCGATTGCGACATTGTCGCTGATGCCCGTTACTCGGCCATCACCGGTTTGAACCTTCGCATGAAGTCGCGGAGTGACTCGCCTTCCTTCGAGCTAGACTCCATAGATCCACGCCGACGCTTTCTATCCATGAACATGGAGTACTGTTTGAGAAACGCCGAGGCCAGTTGGCGGAAGCTTCGATGGAGTTCCTTTTGAGCCGGAGAACCACTCGGCGCAGCACCCTTGAGGTGCTCGACGAAGAGAAGACAATGACTCCGCGCCCCGCTCACCCGGGAGTTTGCACCTACCCATTGCGATCTGGAAGGACTGCAGGTGCGACTTAGGATCCGTCGTGCCGTCATAGATCGGGATTTTGATCTTCCACGGTCTGAGATCGTGTTTCCGTGATCCGAGTGGTGAACGGTGTTTTCCGTGCTTCCTCGAAGTCTATCGATCTCGGGCGAACTGGTCGCCTGATGGATCTGCGATTTTACCGCCACTTCAGCCACGGTCTTTTGAGAGATTCACGGAGATCATGGATCTCGCTATTGCCGCCGGCGTTCCTCGAACCTGTCGGCGCTGGTCGCGATAGATCCGAAGTTTGATCTTCCGCGAAGTTCTTCCCGCTCCATCCGTAGAAGTTCTTCTTCCTCTTCGTCATGGGCCTATCGAAGGATACCGCCTCGCCGAGCGGACTGGCTTCGGTTCTCTCGGGTGGATGTCAGCGCCTTCATCGGAAGGATCCGATGGTCGCTGACATCTAGATCGATCTTCGGCGTCGCTTTCCTTGTTTCCGCAGCCGGAGTGGAAGGTTCTGCGAGGTCGTTTGCTGTCCTTTCGAGCCGCTTTCGAGTGGGCTCTTCGGGCATCTTTCTCTCGTGCTCGAGATCCGTCGAGCCCCTGCCGCGGCGCGTCTTGGTGGATCCGCTGAAACTTGCTCCTCGCAGTTAAGGTGTCGACTGTTTTGCGGCGAGGTTATCAGCTTGTCTGTTGTTCGCCGCTCGGGCGGAGGTAAATAGTTCCTTCATCTGCTTGAGGGCCTCAGTGTTTGCATCAGCAGTGACTGTGGACGCGTCTCGAGCTGGAGTCTTCTCAGCGTTGGCATCGACGGGTGTTCCGTCTAGCGCTGGCTGATCCTTGTGGCGTCGGTGACATGATCGGCGTGTGCAGTTGCGAGATAGATAGATCCGTAACCCCCTCCTTCTAGCCAAACTGTGGGAACCGAAATTCGCACCGTCAAATTAAGTTGATTTGGAGGAAAGCCAAGTGAACCAAGCCTTCCACGAAGGTCCGGATATCTGCTGGGCCGCATACCCACAATCAGTTCGACAAAGAAAATATGAAAACGGAACAAAAATCGTAAAAAAAGAATAGAGCAAAAGATTTTATTTCGAATCCGCGTTTGGCGTGAACAACAGGTAAGAGCCTTGGCTACGAGCTGTCGGCAAGTTCGCTAGTCTGATCGCCAAGTCTATCCTAGTTGAGTCGCAGCTCGCTAGTGAAAGCGAAAAGAATGCTAAGTTGCTCTAAGTGCTCGGACGCTTTATGATCTTGTTTGCTTCTTGTTCCAAGCTCTCTTTATATACTCCTCCTATGACGGTCTATCTTATCGCGGGCTGAGTCGGGCTTTTTCCATTTTCGTCCATCTTTGTGTTTATCGGGAAACTTGACATTTATCTTCGGAAATCTTGACATTTATCTTCGGAAACTTGATATTTATCTCTTATGGAAACTTGACATTTATCTCTTATGTGAGGATAAAGATAAACCGCCATAGTTATCCTTTCTTTCGGAAAATCGTGACGTACGCTTTCGCGTTACCGCTAGGCGTTTTTCGGTTTTCGGAAGCGATTTGAAGGTCTCGGTGTTTCGAAGGAACCTCAATTCCTTGTTTAGTCGAGGAAGTGTCGTTCTAGAATAACCGTGATCATACCAAACTTATGACCGATCCAACAAGCTAAGATGGGATCGAACCGGACACGATAGAACAAGACCGACGAGGGCCGTGGACCGACGCTGAGCCGACCACGCGGCGGGTGCCGCCAAGCCGGTCACGGCTAAAGTCGGGTGCCGCTGGCGCCAGGCCGGTGCCGCTGGCGCCAGTCGGTGCCGCTGGCGCCAGGCCGGTGCCGCCGGCGCCAGGCCGGTGCCGCCGGCGCCAGTCGGTGCCGCTGGCGCCAGGCCGGTGCCGCTGGCGCCAGGCCGGTGCCGCCGGCGCCAGGCCGGTGCCGCTGGCGCCAGGCCGGTGCCGCTGGCGCCAGGCCGGTGCCGCTGGCGCCAGGCCGGTGCCGCCGGCGCCAGGCCGGTGCCGCCGGCGCCAGGCCGGTGCCGCCGGCGCCAGGCCGGTGCCGCCGGCGCCAGGCCGCCCGCTGCGGATTGGTGCCGGGCCGGGCGCCAGGCCGGTGCCGCCGGCGCCAGTCGGTGCCGCTGGCGCCAGGCCGGTGCCGCCGGCGCCAGTCGGTGCCGCTGGCGCCAGGCCGGTGCCGCCGGCGCCAGGCCGGTGCCGCCGGGCGCTAAAGCCAGCGCCATGTCCAGCGTATACGCTGGCGCCAGTTGGCGCCTGGCGCCAGTTAGCCCGCTGCCCTGCCGCCGGCGCCAGTCGGTGCCGCTGGCGCCAGGCCGGTGCCGCCGGCGCCAGGCCGGTGCCGCCGGCGCCAGGCCGGTGCCGCCGGCGCCAGGCCGGTGCCGCTGGCGCCAGTTGGTGCCGCGGCGCCAGCGCCCGCGCCCCGTATGCTGCGGCCAGCCGCTTCGCCGTCTGTGGGTTTGTTCGATCTTTCCCTCGTCGGTCGTTCGGAAATCTTTCGAAGTTTGGGAGGGTCTCTAGTCGTAGATCTCGAGATAATTGTTTCCAACGAGATTCTCGCGAGTATCGGATTTTGAGATGGACTTAGATCTTCGATTTTCCGTCGTCGAGGATGAGAGCAATGTGGTTCGAAGTTTTAGATATGTTAAAAGATGAATCTTTAAAACAATCGGAAGGTTTTACTGGAAGACTCATTGTAGATCTCGGACAATCCGGACATGGATTTCAAGGGACCAGGATGCTGTCATCGCCGAGACCGTGAGACGATCGCGATTGATGGGCGCAGGACTTCGCCATGCCAGATGGGAGTGGACGAGCCTTCCGTGAGTTTTATCGGCGGCGACCCGTTCTTGGATTTGATCGCCGCTGGCTTTTCTTTCGAGGACTTTCGGGTGACGATTTCGTCATTGACCGATTTTGACCCCAACAGTCAATTTTAACAATGATAACGTCGCCAGCCAAACCCTAAACCCTAAATCTTAAATTGTAAACCCTATACCTTATACCCTAAATCCAAATTCCATACCATAAACCCAATTCCTAGACCCTAAACCCAAACCGTATATCCTAAACCAAAAATCTAGACCATAAACCCAAACCGTAAACCTTAAACCCGAATCCTAAACCCAAACACTATACCCTAAACCTTAATCCTAGACCCTGAACCCATGCCATAAATCCTAAACTAAATCCTATAGCGTCTAGGTTTAGGGTTTGGATTTAGGGGTTACGGTTTAGGTTTACGATCTAGGATTTGGGTTTAGGTTATACGGTTTGGGTTTAGGATCTAGGATTTGGGTTTAGGGTTTAGGATTTGGGTTTAGGGTATAGGGTTTGTGTTTAAGATTTACGGTTTGAGTTTATGGCCTTGGATTTAGGGTCAACGGTTTGGGTTTAAGGTTTAAGATTTGGATTTAGGGTATAGGATTTGGGATATATGGTTTAGAATTTAAGATTTATGGTTTAGGGTTTAGTTGACGGTGTTAGTGTCGTTAAAATTGGCATTATCTTTTTTTTTAGCTATTTTTTATATTTAATTTAATAATTTTTATTTAATTATCTATGTAGCACTTTGATTGGTCATAGAGGATGGGGTGAATTTAAAGGTTCAACTCAGGGGAGTGAACGTAAGTTTTGTTCAAAAATTTAAAACAAACATAATTATGTTTCTTAAACACACTCATACACATTCATACCGGAGTCATCTTCCTCATAATAGCCGTATTAAACTTTTTGTTCATCGATGAATTATAAAAATATAGTATATTTTATTTCATAACGCAACTATAAACTCGTGTGAAACCATACAGTAGATGATGATAAAATTAAATAATAGGAAATACATTTTTCTTTTATAATATAAGACATTTTAGGTAAACTCAAAATTTAAAGCAAATTTCCTTAAAATGTATAATTAATAAATAAACCAAACATAATTCTATTAGTTGTGAATTATACTGTAACATATAAATTGCAGAGAGTGAGGCCACGACTTGGCACTAGCACAAATAGACGATCAGAATTTAAAACAACAACAAATTCTTCTCTTTGGTTATTTCAAGCTATATAAAGTATTGTTGTTTTATGGATGGTTACTGAAAGGAAACTAATGTATATTCAAGCATATATTGGTTTTTCATTTCAAGATGATATGTGGAAGTTTTATTGGTTCGGCTGTTTGATTAAGAGTACACTTCTACATCCGGAGGTCTGAGGTTTATACCCCAGAAAATATCAAATTATGTATATTATGGAAAAATAGGTTACATGAGATCTTCAGTTTGTTGCAAGGCATATCACCGAACATGGTTCTCATAGAACGGTTCAGAGTGATGCAGTGAGACATGTATTTTTACAAAGTGATAAAATTATCGGTTGTAAAATTAATAATTAATTAATCAGATGTTAAAAAAAAAGATGGTATAAAATTTAATTACCAAAATTAAGATCCTACGCAGATGTATTTCTTCATTATATTATCAACTTTTTTTTGAACACATCATTATATTATCGACTAGAAACATTTTTTTGAACTATCACTAATAGCTGTATAATCGTTATTCGTAAACATAACACAACTATAGCCATAGGTTTAAAACAATCTGTTAAAATGGGAAAAGTTACGCTTACAAGATCATATGTTCGGTCTTAGATATAGTCAAATAAAATATTAATTTGGTTTCTAAATCTTAGAAAATAATATATTATATATAAATTGGAAAATGAAAGATTTATTTTATAATATTTATGAAGTTTGCTTGTATTGTCAATATGGTTAGAGAAATTTATGAGGAGTTAGAAGTGGTTTGATTTATTTTATATATTAGTCATCTAATGCATTTCAAATAGTTCAATAATTAAATTAGTAGGACGAATTAGTTGGAAATGTTTGGTAAAATAGTTGCGAGAGTTTGTCGTTATCTCTCTTCTCTCAAACATAGCACATGATGTGTACTTCATCCTAACTCTGCTCGAGTCTTTGTCTCGAGACTCGAATACTCATTTTAGCATCCTGTCTTCTCTCTCTTTCTTACCCTCTGAAAGGGGGAAAAAGAACTCGGATGTAGGTGATGTAGGACAGATTCTGAAATGTTAGGGTTGTAGGCAATTTAATAAAGATTTCAATTAACTTTTTTTTTTTTACAAATTTAGTAATCTATATCTATACAATTTTCTTCAAAAAATTTAGGGGTTAGAGACTAATGTTTCACTTGGCTTTGCTTATGACCGGTTCTGAAGTAACCCAATGATCAATACTCGAACCAGGTCTAGCGAAGTGGATGCAATGAGACCAAGCTTGAGATTTATGAAGACTGATGCAGCTTCTCAGCTCAGATTTCACCAAGGTAAAGCTTTGATTAGAGCACAAGTACCATCAGAAAAGTAACCTTTTTGCATGAATATTTCTTCAAAATGGTTTGTTTTGTTTACTGTTGTTATATAAAGTCTAAGTTGATGTTTTTTTTCCTTTCCTGCAATGTTGCATTACTAAACACTCTTGTGTGTCTTTCTTGGTTTCAGCCGTTGAATCAGATAATGTCGTGAATCTTCTCCTTGGTTTTGATAAAGAATCACGCTTAAGCATGTGTGAAGTTTCAGCAATTGGTAGAACAGATTCTAGCTTGTGGAGCTAAGACATGAGCTGCTTCCTGAAGTCAGATAAATCTCCTCTCAAGCCAAGTTCTAAACAGATAATCAAAGACAGTCTTCATCTCATCTTCTTCTCCAGGGTACTTACTGTATGAGAGAGGTCAATGGAGCCTTGTTCCCCAAGTGTCACGGTCCAATGGTTGTAACGATTAAGAGATGAATATTGCAAGATATCGAATATCAGAATACATGTTCTGATATTCTTTTCCAACATATCTGTAGGTGTTCTTATTCATGTCTACAATAGTATACATTCAAAAGTAGAAACCTATGGATGATGCTACAAGTAAAAGTAAAAAAGACAGATTGAAACAAGGATTCAGAGACACAACAACATAATAAGGACAATGCTTTTTTTGCTACGTACAGTCCTCGGCAACAATGGTGTTCTCAATCTTTAACGGCCTGTCTGCAAATGGGGCATGATCCATGTCTAATGAGCCATTTATCAACACAAACCAGGTGAAACGTGTGATCACATCTCGGTAAGCTTCGTGTGATTTCGCCTACTGCAATATCCTGTAAAATCCCAAGGTGTGAGGGTGAACAAAGGGTAAGAAGTTCAAAATCAGTTTGGTGTCAGAGAATGAAACCTGTAGACAAATAGTGCAGTGAATGATCTGCTTCTTGGCCATCTCACTTGACATGATATAGCATGGTAGTTTCCTTAACGAGTCACCTGACAAGCCCCTGGGTTCAAATTCACCATACGCATCATCCCTCTCTTCATAGCTGACATCTGAAATCCTTAACTGCAGCAAGTAGTTAAAAACTACTCATGATGAACCCAATATGTTTTAAGTCTTTCAACATCTACTTAAGTTCTGCAGTCATGTTCATATTATAGCTTTTAAATAGTACTTTGTAGTGTCCTCTGAGTAATGGAACCTCATAAAACAGTTTTTAACTATGCATAAGATGAGAGACTTAGAACAGAACCTGCAAGTGGTGTGAATTTATCATTGTTGACATAAGTTGTTCATCTACTAGTCTCCCACGGAATAGTTGTTCTACAAAATCTGCCTGAATCCAAAACAAAGGCTCAGCTTTACTTGGTTTAAGCCCTTTCTCACACGTGTTCTAAAAATCGGTTTAGGGCCGAGACTCCTAATCAATAATCTCATATAAAACGCCTAACCACTGTCTAGTGATTTCTTGAACATTGCATATAATAAACAATGAATAGAAATCAGAAGTCAAGACAATCATCCATATAAAGATTAGTGGTTATGAAATAAACCCATTGAAACTTGAACATACAAAAATGCGTACAGCAAAGGAGGTGGAGGCAGTTGTATCAAAACAGAGCTAGAAAATCTTTGTTAAAGTGTCCCAATGGCATTAACAACAAAGATCATTCCCATCTTAGATGGTTAAGGAAGGTTTAAGATTAAATGTAAGGGAAACTTAACCAAGCCATACTGTTATCCCATAACTTTGGTGGCCCCCCAGCCCACCAGTAACATGTCATTATTTCATCAACCAAACTTCTTTACTTCCATAATCCTTTTTCTCCATCTCCCCATACTTGACAAATGTTTAAAGATTGTTCAGAAGAAGAATTTAAAGACTAACCATAGATGATGGACCCCTAGATCCTGATAGCTCTAAATACCAGTAGGCACGAGAAGCCTCCAAGACTTCAACAGAGAGAATAGCTCCAGCTACAGCGCCAAGTGCTGCCCCACGGAGGACTCCGTACTGAGCAGCTCTGCCTGCCACCGCACCAGTCACGGCTCCTGTGAAAGCTCCAGCTACAAGACATTTAAAGAACCAAGAATAAATTTACCCAAAACCAAATAGGGTTTCAGAGTGATCTCAGATACAGAGGAGGTGATCTTGATGGTTTATTCTAAATCCTAGAGACAACATCACTTCCCTTTCTACAAAACTATGTCACCTCAACACATTAGATCAACTCTTCACGATACTTTCCTAACACAGGAATCAAGTTCAGTTAACAGTTTAGATAATTAACTGTTAAGTTGTTGAACACGTGAAGTGGTTGGAACTTGAAAAAAAATAACATGTCTTAATCTTTAAACATGTTCTGTCGGTGCTCTGTTCATCGAAAGAAAAAAAAATGTAACCTTTCACCAAAAAGAAATTGCAAGGAATCACGAATCTAATATACAGAAGAAAGGAACAAAGACGTTAATAGTCTACACAGAATCCATGATCAAATGCATCAAAACGGTGGAGCAAATCACCCATAGCGAAAAAACCAGTAAGAGCTCCGGAGAAAGCGCCGGATACTAAGCGAGAAACTGTGTCGATCGTTGACTCGGTGGTTCCTTCAGGTTCCATGGCCGGAGAGAAGAACGCATCCATTATAAAAATTCAAACAAAAGGATTGAAAAAAACCCTAGGGTGTTTGATGATGAAGTTTTAGGCGAAAGAAAGAGACTTTGTGGTAGGTTGGGGAAAATTTAGAAGGTGAGATGTCAGCCATGGAAGTTGAAAGAAGACATCACCGCTCGTAAAAATATAAATAAAAAGCAAAGAAGACGGAGGAGTGCTCTGTTTTCTTTCCTCTCTGCTTTTTATTTTTGGGCTCTCTTTATTTTATTTATCCAATTTTTAGTTAAATGAGTTTTCATTTACTTTGTTGGGCCAATGGCCTTTATTCCCTTACCAAATATATAATCACAACTTGTAACACACGCAACTAACTCACCTCACTAATATAAATCAGTCATTGATGAGTATATAACAAAGTTCTCATAAACTAGAGATGAAAAAAGAAAACTAACAAACAACTTCTGATTTTTTTTTCTCTTGAATGAATTGTTTTCTATTGATACACACGCAGCTATGTATGTTTGTAAGTGTATCTCTCTGTTCTCAGAAACAGAGAGTCACGAGAAAGAAGCGGAGAGTAGAGTAATGGGCCAAGAACAGAAGAAAAAGGTGGGCCAAGAATATAGATAATGTTTGGGCCCAAATTAGAAAGGCCGTAAAAAGAAAGAATTATCTGCAACAATCAATTCACACCTTTAATGGTCACAAACGTTGACCTTCAGATGAGAATGTCTAACCTAATGTTTTCATTGTGTGTTTCAAAGCTATATAAGGAGTGAAACGTTGTAAAGTGTGTTGTGTAAAACAAAGTGAAAATCGTTTTGGTGTTATTCTTCTTCTTCTACTAGCTGATACTGGCTTCCTCTTCATTCTCTGACATGATCACCATCTAACTCAAAGATCCGTCTCCTCAAGCTCAACATTCCCGTGAAGACAATCAAGGTTATGAACTCGTGAGCATCCTTCAAAGTTCAAACCATCTGAACGACAAAACATATCCAACCAAAAGTTACATCATTTGGAGTAACAGATGATGAGTCTTGACTCAAACCAATCGCTCCAAGGACTCTTCTTGATCTTGACCGTTAAAGCATACCCCCTGGCCCCACGATCATTCTATTCCGACCGTTGAGTCTAAAGTCTTGATTTTTTGTCCGTAAAACCAGAAAAACGGAAAAGGGGAAAAAGGGTTTAGAGGTGGTGCGTGAAAGCTACTCTCCTTTACACAGCTATTTTATATATTACCTCTCGACGTTGGAAGAGTTCTCAGTACTTCTGAACGATGGCTTCGACACTAGGAGGCAACGAGATAGCGTTCTTCGACCTCGAGACGGCGGTTCCGACAGAACCGGGACAGCCTTTGCTATTTTGGAGTTTGGAGCTATCTTAGTCTGCCCTAGGAAGCTAGTGGAGCTCTTCAGTTACTCGACTCTGGTTCGACCCACTGACCTTTCTCTCATCTCCACGCTCTCTAAACGGCGTAGCGGTATCACGCGCGACGGAGTCCTCTCTGCACCCACGTTCGTCGAAATAGCTGACCAAGTCTACACCATTCTCCATGGTAATAAGGCTAAGGCTTGTCTCTCTAACTCTCTCTCTCTCTCTCTCTCTGACGAAACTAGAAGTGTTGAGTTTGGTGTGTTTTTGTTAGGGCGGATATGGGCAGGACATAACATAAAGAGGTTTGATTGTGTAAGAATAAAAGACGCGTTTGCAGAGATTGGTCACTCTCCACCAGAGCCGAAAGCTTTAATTGATTCTCTTTCATTGTTGTCTCAGAAGTTTGGTAAGAGAGCTGGTGACATGAAGGTCTCTCTTTTCTTATCTTTTATGTTTCTTTAACCTCGATGATTAACCAAAGTTCTCTAAAGTATCCTCCTTTTTTAACGAATGCAGATGGCATCAATTGCTAATTACTTCAACCTAGGAGATCAAGCACATAGGAGCTTAGAGGATGCCCGGATGAATCTTGAAGTTGTTAAGCACTGTGCTACTGTCTTGTTTCTGGTAATGCTATCTTAAGTATTAGAGAGGTTTGATACACTCTTGAAGTTGTCAAGCGCCTTAAAAAGGTTAAGTTCTTGGTGTTTGCAGGAGTCTAGTGTTCCTGACATTCTGACAGAAATGAGCTGGTTTTCACCAAGGAGAAGTCCAAGAACGCGAAGTAATGACAAGTCATTGCTTAATGGAGTTAAAGAAAGCTCGTCTTCTTCCTCCTCCTCCTCGAGCTCTAAAACTGATCTGAGTTCGTCTTCAGTTGACTCCACAGCTGAAGAAAACCATCCCATCGTTTCTCTCCTGACAGAATGCTCAGAAGATGATAAGTCTTGTTGCGGAATAGATCCATCTGATCTAACCACTCTAATAAGTAAACTACACATTGGAACTCCTCAGACAGATGCGGCAGAAGAAGCACAGGATGAGTCAGCTCCATCACCCAATCCTGATGCCAAACATGAAAACTTTTTGGGGGTTGATGAAGTATCTGTTTCTAGCATCAGGGCAAGTCTCATCCCGTTGTATCGTGGGAGCCTAAGAATGAAGCTGAAGCTGTTCCATAACGATGACCCGCTGCAACTCTATGGAGACAGCTTGAAAGTTCGGTTTGGAATAAGCAGGAAGTTTTGGATCATGAAGGCCGACCAAGGTTGAATATTGTTGTCGACTTGCCTCCTGATTTATGTAAGATCTTGGACGAAGCCAACGATGTTGCACATAACTTATCGGTTGAATCAGGCACAACTTCAGATTGGAGGCTCACCGTCATGAGGAAAGAAGGCTTTGCTAACTACCCCACAGCAAGATTGCAGTAAGTTTTGATTTCTTTCTACCCTTTCCATGCTAGGAAGACTACACTAAGAGTCAATAAACTCTTTTGCTTTCTTATTTGGTTGACAGAATAAGCTCAGAATCAAATGGAGATGACGCCAGATATGGAACCGAGGTGTACCAGAAAGAAGAAGCTTTGGAAACCATTCAAAAGCTCGATTTCAGTAGCGATGAGTTTGAAGAGCTTGAGTCATCATTACTTCCTGGTACCCTGGTTGATGCATACTTCTCACTCGAGCCTTATGATTATCAGAAAATGGCAGGGATACGTCTAGGAGTCAAAAGTTGGTTATCCACATGAAGAAATGATCACCAAATAATTCCTCTGGCTCTTCCTAGTCAGCCAGTTGTCTCTGTTATTTGGTTATTGATCAGTGGCTATGATAGATGAAGTTAGTATCTAAGATGTTTGGTCTTGTACTGATCAATGGTTAAAACGAACTAGGTGTGTAACAGACACTCTGATTATACACTCTAATCATGGATTCCATAACCTTTCTTCCAAAGTTAAGAGCAATAACCAAGTATGAAAATTTCTCCATATATTTGACTGAAGAAAACACAAAAACATCTATGGAAAAAGAATGTTGAAACTAAAAGATCCTTGCAAACAACAACAAAACAAAAAGAAATAGAAGAAACAGTGAAGTAGCAAGTACAGGCAAACAAATTTGCTTTAATGTCATATATTTTTACCTATACGGACTCATGATCTCATGAGAGCTGTGACTATCCTCTCCTCTAGTTCTGTGGTTTAGCTTCCACTTGCGTTCTGCGAATATCAAACTTGTCTACAAACTCCAAAGGAGTGACTGTCTCATTCCTGATCCTCTTAATCTTGGGACTCAACAACCCCTATGCCCAAAACCATACAGCTTAAGCACTTGATTGTCTGCAAAATTAAAAGCCCTCTCCATGCTCTTCAAGCACCTCTCCACCGCATAATCAGCGTAACTACCACACGGTTTGCATCCAACGAAATGGGTCACAAACGGCCATCTCTCATCACCCAAACCCGGATGATACTTCTCTACCATCTCCTCATACCTATCAACCAAACCTTCCCAAAACCCATGTAGATAGTACTGATTCTCCACAAACACTTTCTCCATCCACGTATCCTTCTGAGAAAGCAGGAGATAGATCAATGCCGACTGATCATCCGCCTCGAAAGCCGGTCTGCCTTTGAGATAAGCCGTCAACACCTTCCCCGCCTCATCACGGATTGGCCCTTTAGGTCCCATAGGCGCCCAAGCATCCAACAAATCCAAAGACCACTGACAGTTCCTCAGCAGAAAGCTACCAGTGTTCAAAGCAATCCACGACTTCTGATCAAACAGCAGATCCGGATAACCGTGAATCACCAGGTTATGTTTCTCGTACCTAACCAAAGGGATCTGAAACAGTATGTCAGTGAACAGAGCATCACTATCCATCCACCAGATCCACTCAACTTCAGGATGAGACAGCATCAACCTCCTAATCATCGGCAACTTCGCCCAGTAACCAGCGAGCTCCTTATCCAAATGAGCCATGTTATACACAATCTCGATCCCGTGAAGCCTACAGTAATCAATCTTGTTCTTGACGGACTTCAACAGATAATGGTCACCGATGGGGTTATCACAGGGCTTAGGAGGAGACCCTGTTAACAGCAAGATCCGAGCTCTGCCATTAACAGTACTAGGAAACTCAGGGTTCTGATCCAACCATACCTTTCGTTGACTATCCCAATCCGTGATCTTAGGCCCGAGAGCGTACGTCTCATTGGTGTTCATCTCCGTCTCCTGAGGAGAATCCAAGTCGGTCGGATCCGAATCGGACCGGATCTCAGCTAGGATCCGGTTAGTCTCCTCGATGATGTTCTGGTTGACCGCGTCGGCGCTCGAGCTCCCGAGGTTACCGACGCCGATAGTGCCGCGTAGGACGAGGATGGTGACGAATCCGCAGAGGATCGTGATCTTGATGTTGTTGAACGTCTTCTGCATCTGCCTCCCTCGCGGCAGCACACCGCGACCGCCTCTTCCTCCGCCGTTCGATACAGTCGTCGTCGGAAGTCCTCCGCCGCTTCCCGAGGGTCTTTTATGCGCCGGCGACCCGTCTTGACCCATTTCTCTCTCTCTTAACAATCTCTCTCGGTCTCTAGCTTTCACTTAGACCATCAAAAACTGAAGAAAAAATCAGATCTTTAACATGGGTTTTGTCTGAAAATACAGTGTGTCTAGTTTTCTCTCTCTCTGTACTTTACGGATCTGAAGAAAAATCAGATCTTTAGTATGATTTGATGGGAAAGAGGGAGAGAGAAAAGATTGTCGATCTGAAGAACCCTAATTAAAAAAAAAAAAAATTAAACCCAATAACGTGGAGAGACATTGTCATACTTAAAAACATATATTGTCGGAGGAAACTGCTTCGCTCGATCCAGAAGAAGCAGAAGGTGAACGAAACGCGTACAGCTCACTCGCACCGACAAATGTCACTATTATTTTAATTTATATTTGGGTTTTTTACTTAAAAATCGTTAATGGCGGCAATCACGGAAGTAGCCGATGGTTGACGGAAGCAGTACACGTTGGCGGGCGGTAATACGAGGGTTTAATCAAACGGTGCGTTTCATGGGGAATATAACGTCGTCAAATCGGTGGCGACTGAACACACCTCGAAATGCGTTTCGGAGTCACCATGTTTTACGACGCGTGTCTTTTCTCAGTGGTTTCATTTTCCGAAAAGCGTCGTGTTGCTTCAGAGTTTTGGATATTTATTTGCTAAGGATCTTCATCTTCTTTGACCGGATAAACCCTTGCAAGTAAAGAGAGATACTACTTGGTATGCTTTTGTTTCTATTACTTGTTTTTGTTTAATGATGAGTTCTTGTGTTTCATCAAGTTCATGTCTGAATTCTAATGGCCTATTTAGCTCAATATCAAAATTTTGGATGGTAATTGCAGAAGTGTGCAAATTTTTTAATTATTTGCAGAACCATGACAACTTTGACTTGGTTTTCCGATTCTGTCCTTTAAATCACACGTGAAACAATAATTGAGGTTACCTGCAACCGGAAGTGTTGACCAAATTTCAGTTTTATTTTTAAACCTATTTATAAAGTAAACAAACAGTAGTAATCGGTTATTTTATCGACTGATTCAAATAAATTATTCCCTGGTGGGTTTTGTGTAATTGGTTGTTTCCCCTTTTGTTTGGGCCGTGTCAAAATAGATATGCAGTTTTAAAATTTAAAAACACAAGCTTTGATCAGTTATAATCTGTGGGCTTGAAAATTAATATGTGGCCTCCAAAATCTTTTCTTTTATCTGAAACTTTGGACCAAAACCGTAAGTTATGAAAATACTTAAAGAATCTGCAATAATATCACGACTCAACCTATTGCACCGGCCTATCAACTTGACGTATTGTCAGTTTAATGCACGCTTCTCTAATACCTTTTCTCTTTTTCCATAGAACATATCGCCTGTTTGAATTCCTCTCATATCTCTCTCCCCTGTAGAGTTTCAAGTTCCCCTAAACCTCTAAAATTTTCTGAAAATGGGCGAATCTAGCAGCCTCGAAGATGTAAGCGTCTTTGCGGATCCTCTCCTTCCCATTCGGAGATGATGTTTCATGGCGGGGAAGAACCGTGGGAGTCGGGTTCTTACCTACCAATCCTCTAGAGCTATCAATCACATCCTTGATTATTTGGAAGAAGATGAGATCCGGAGATTACGATGTCTCCTTTGGTAAGATTTGATGGGAAAGAGGAGAGAAAGATTGTCGATCTGAAGAACCCTAATTAAAAAAAAATTAAACCCAATAACGTGGAGAGACATTGTCATACTTAAAACATATATTGTCGGAGGAAACTGCTTCGCTCGATCCAGAAGAAGCAGAAGGTGAACGAAACGCGTACAGCTCACTCGCACCGACAAATGTCACTATTATTTTAATTTATATTTGGGTTTTTTACTTAAAAATCGTTAATGGCGGCAATCACGGAAGTAGCCGATGGTTGACGGAAGCAGTACACGTTGGCGGGCGGTAATACGAGGGTTTAATCAAACGGTGCGTTTCATGGGGAATATAACGTCGTCAAATCGGTGGCGACTGAACACACCTCGAAATGCGTTTCAGAGTCACCATGTTTTACGACGCGTGTCTTTTCTCAGTGGTTTCATTTTCCGAAAAGCGTCGTGTTGCTTCAGAGTTTTGGATATTTATTTGCTAAGGATCTTCATCTTCTTTGACCGGATAAACCCTTGCAAGTAAAGAGAGATACTACTTGGTATGCTTTTGTTTCTATTACTTGTTTTTGTTTAATGATGAGTTCTTGTGTTTCATCAAGTTCATGTCTGAATTCTAATGGCCTATTTAGCTCAATATCAAAATTTTGGATGGTAATTGCAGAAGTGTGCAAATTTTTTAATTATTTGCAGAACCATGACAACTTTGACTTGGTTTTCCGATTCGTCCTTTAAATCACCGTGAAACAATAATTGAGGTTACACGCAATAGGAAGTGTTGACCAAATTTCAGTTTTATTTTTAAACCTATTTATAAAGTAAACAAACAGTAGTAATCGGTTATTTTATCGACTGATTCAAATAAATTATTCCCTGGTGGGTTTTGTGTAATTGGTTGTTTCCCCTTTTGTTTGGGCCGTGTCAAAATAGATATGCAGTTTTAAAATTTAAAAACACAAGCTTTGATCAGTTATAATCTGTGGGCTTGAAAATTAATATGTGGCCTCCAAAATCTTTTCTTTTATCTGAAACTTTGGACCAAAACCGTAAGTTATGAAAATACTTAAAGAATCTGCAATAATATCACGACTCGACCTATTGCCCGGCTATCAACGGTATTGTCGGTTTAATGCACGCTTCTCTAATACCTTTTCTCTTTTTCCATAGAACATATCGCCTGTTTGAATTCCTCTCATATCTCTCTCCCCTGTAGAGTTTCAAGTTCCCCTAAACCTCTAAAAATTTTCTGAAAATGGACGAATCTCGCAGCCTCGAAGATGTAGAAAGCGATGCTGCGGATCCTCTCCTTCCCATTCCGGAGATGATGTTTGCGGCGGGGGAAGAACCGGTGGGAGTCAGGGTTCTTACCTACCAATCCTCTAGAGCTATCAATCACATCCTTGATTCGCTGGAAGAAGATGAGATCCGGAGATTACGCATGTCTCCCTTTGGTAAGATTGTTGAAATCGGGGAAAAACCCGCTTTTTCGGGAAGATTTGCTAGATACATGTTGTCGAGGCAATTGAAGGTGGAGAAAAAGCACGAGGCTTGGTTTCGGTTTGCTGGGAAACCGATTAGGTTCTCTTCGCGAGTTCGCCATAGTAACGGGTCTCAACTGCGGTGAATATCCAAAAAAGACTAAGGTGAAGTCAAAGACGAAGATGAAGGAGAAACCTTATTGGCCCGAGATATTTGGCAAGAGAGAGGAAATTCGGGTTTCAACGGCGTTGAAGATGCTTAGAAGAAAAACTATTACCGATAAAGAATTAAGGTTTAAGGTTGCTTGTCTTGCGATTGTGTCTTCAGTGCTCCTCTCTACAAATCTGAAGATGAAGATGATCAAAGAACATGTAGAGGCTATGATGGACCTGGAACAGTTCTTTTCGTATCCGTGGGGTCGACTTGCTTTTGAAATGCTTATGGGCAGTATAAAGCAAAGAGACGAGGTGGGCTTCTCCAATGATACGATAGCACTTAAAGGTTTTGCCTTGGCACTCCAACTAGTTATGGTAGAGGCTGTACCGTCTCTAACTGAAGTTGTCGTGGAAACTTGCTCTTCTTCTGATTCGGATAGCAGCGACGATGGAGATGATTTCGTGCAGAAGAAGAACAAACAAAAGACATTAAGCCCCGGTCATGCACGTAAAGAGGACAATAAAACCGATGTAAGTGTCTTTTAAATAGTCGTCCGTATTAGTATTAATATACAGTTTATACTAGTGGATAATGTCTACTAATGAGTAACCTTTGTTGTATGGTTCCTTCAGGTTTTCGTTAGAAGCATAATCCCTGAAGATCCGGAAAGACCCATAGTAGGTGCTACTCTTGTATTGGCAGACGAGGTGTTCGACGAGAAAGTCGATAATCTATTGAAGCTTATAGCACAAGGTTACTCTTTCACTGTTAAGATGTTCAAAGGAGGCGCTACCAAACTAGACGTAGGAAGATTGCGTGAGATAACCAAGGCAGTGTGTAAGAAGAAGCGGAAAAAAAACCCACAGACACACAACGAGAAGGACGAGGATAACCGTATTGCAGGCATTGTTATGTCAATTCTCAAAACCGAGATCAAAAGAGTTGATGCAAATGTGGCCAAAGCTGTTTCCGTGGCCGAAAAAACTGCGGCAAAAGTTGACTCCATAGAGACAAGTTTCATGGTCTCAGTTCAAAATCAGCTTAAAACCTTCAAGGATGAAATCATACGCTCTGTCATGGAGGTTCAGAACAATGCTAATGTCAGAACACATCCCCCGGGGCCGAACGTAAGCACTGATAACAATGGAGAAGAAGAAGGTGATAACACTCACCGCGCAGGTGAAGGAAGAGCAGCATCAGTGTCCCAGGTAAATTGTCAAACATATATGTTTACATTACGGATCTAATATCCGGTACAAATTTAAATTAACAGGTATCAGTCTTCATACACAGGAAAACCGGATATTCCATTCATTAACTCTATAGTTTGTTTTATGTTTGCCATCAATGACAGGGATCACATGCCAGGATAGCTAATTCCACTTCACGCATGAATAACAAAGCTCCAGCTTTGGAGGATGACTTTTTATCAGCCAATAGTCACACCAAAGATTCTACTAAAGTCTCGGTATGGAAACTGAATTAATATGTTAGTGATATAAGTTTAAAAAAGCAGATGCTTTAATTAGGTGATGGCGATGAAAGTATTATTTTATCAAACGACGTACGTGAAAGAATCTCTGTACTAGTATAAAAACTGAATAACAATAAAAACATGTCATGTTCGTGATTTGTCTAGTAGGATTTAAAGTGTAAAACCCTAATCTAATCTATATATTTTCAGATGATTTATAAGCCACTAAATTACATTATGTCAGTTTGTTTCTTTTTAATTAAATATATTAATCTAATTTCATATGATATGTCCCACTTTTGATCACTACGTTGCAGTCAAGAGCCGCGCAGAATGAGAACAATGTTTCACGTGAGATACTCCGAGATCTGTCTGAAGGATCTAATAACCATGTTCTCTCTGGTTCAGGGAATAGTCACACTAACTTGGGTGGACCCAAAACTGCGGTATGTCACGTTATCTAAATATAGTATGCATGACTATGTTCTGACATCGACCATTTTACAGGGTCCATCTTCATCGGTTCTCCTCACATCAGAACCCAACGCGACTCCCGGCATCACTTGCCGCGAAGAAATGATTGACAATGTTGTGTCCGATCCATCAGAGCCTCAGTTGTGTCCGAAAAGCAAGCGCACTAAGGTGACCTCATCTGATCTTGTGAAAGAAAAGCAATGTGTGGTTGATATACTTACCCGAGCTCGTCAAGCGGAACCCCCTTTTACTGCTTACTCCGACCCTGATTTAGTAATGTCCAAATATACCAAATTCGTTGGAAAAATCAGCAACAACTTGTAAGTCACCTCCACTCCTCTTCTATGAAGTATTTTTTCAAAATTTAAATATACAGAATCTCTAATACTCTGTTGTTAAATATGTTTATTTGGACGATACAAGTGTTATAAATGTATCCGGGCTGGCAGTAACTTCGAAGGACATAACCGGAATTGTTGAACAGAGCCGTTCTATACCAGCTAGGGTATGTCGTCTATCTATACAGTTATCTCATATACAGTCCCTGGAGATACATTGTTTATCCGTATTTTTTTTTCCAAATTCAGGTTATTGATATTTTGGTGAGGTTTGTTCGCACGACATACAACAGGCAACCTAATTCTAGCTGTGGGAGGAATCCCAAGTTTCTTGACACCAGATATGTGGTGTTGTTGTTCAAGCATTATCCCAAGTTCAAGCGTTCAAAATCACCAGATTCCTATAATTTCCCAAAAGATCTTGTTCAACTACTTGGTAAGGAGGACCCGAAGACACCACGTTTCACTCATTACTATTTTCCGTTTGATCTAGGAAACAAAGAATGGGTTGTTGTGTGTTTTGATTGCACCGCCTGGAAGTTAACTGTTCTTGATTGCAATATACCGCTCCGGTCTGATTGTGAATTGGCCAAACAAGTGCAACCCTTTACCGAGATGATCCCCCCACTTTTGAAGCGTAGCGGACAGCTGTCAACTACTGCTTCTTATCCTGAGGTTGTGGTAGATAGGCCTAAAGAGGTTCAGCAAAACAGCAACCGATCACAATCCGGGCTAACATCTATATTGCTCATGCAAACGCATGCAATGTTTGGTATTGACATATGCAGGTATATCACTCCGACTCGTCTCAAGGAAGAAGCACAAAGAATTGCGGTGATGTTGTATGAAATTCACGAGAAGCTCTAGAAGGACTATCGAGTGAAGGATGAAGAATATCTGATTTGTCTCCGTTTTTCACTACATTCCATCTAAGCTATGCTTGTTTATCTACTTTTTATCTATGTCGTTAAATTCCACCAACTAGGATCAGAACCTGTTTTGAATTTTATTTGTTGAACGTTTAATCTATTTCTTTACTACTTGGTAGCAACCGGTATTTGAAATAGCATTATTCTCTCAACCCCGGTTCCTCTAACCGGATTACACAATTATATGACCGGATTAAGCCGGTTTTTCTCTGTCGTAACCTGTTACATTGCACATAGACCGGTTTCAACTTATTTAAAAGTTTGGTATTATGACATTATATTATCGAAACTGAACATATTCCACACCATAAAACATCGCAAAAGTCAACTGTCAGGACATAAATCCAGGTCGTGTCAAGTTATTTCTGGGGTAATTATATGAGGGTAACTATAATACTAACCGGTTTAATTTAGATTTAAATTCTGCACGGTTAAAAGATTGTTATATTTGGTAACAGTTTTGAAAACTTAACAAAACCAGTTAGATTCCAATAATGGAGATGGTAGATATTTTCAGGGAGTTTGTGGACGAAACATTTGAGAATTTTTGTTTTTAAATTTAAAATTATTTGTCAGAGCAAATGTCGAGAATATAGGCAACATATAGGTAGGGTAGGAGCATTAAATGAAGAGATTTTATAAAGATACGCATGTGCATTGCATGTATAGCAGGGTTCATACCCAAGCTTCCCTATATATAGTCTCTAACTCCACTATATCAGAACACACACATCCACACATCTTCAGTAGATAACCATAAATAAGCGTCTAATTGTGATACGAAAAAGCAGAGGACGGATAATTATTTTGACTTTGACAGTCAGCAGAAGACATATAAAGAACCCAGGTAATAATTGTCATCTCACTTTCTATGATATGGATAGCTTCTTTAATTACGATATAAATTCACAATCATTTTTAGGATCCAGTATAAATAGATATCTAAAACTGTTTCTCATGTGTCGTCAATGCATCCTTCTTAATGTAGATGGGTCAACTGTTACGGGTTATTTGTGGACAATGGACAAAATCTCCAGATGGGGTTTGGCGATTCGATGGAGATCCATCAGACCAAGAACACTACATAATAACCAAGACAAACGAGCAAATACCAGCTTTAAAGTCTCTAGTAAAGGAAGAGCTTGGGATCGGAGAGCAGACACCTATGGTTTTGTCCTATCATCTACCACATAATCTGCTGATACCGCATGGAGGTACATCTGCACCAACAAAATTGCTTACCACAGAGGACGTCGAACTTATGTTGAGTGTACTAGAGTGGACCAAGGAGATCGAATTATGTGTCACTTATGGAGCACTTAATGTTGCAAAGTTTCAGTTTCTCTACAGAGAACCCTTCAACATATTTGGCCGAACATTTTTGAGTGATGGAATAACAGAGGAAGATCACCTTTCGGCAATTTTAGGTGAGATTAGTTTATGTAAGAAAAATATATACATGTTAAAAGCTTATACATAATGTCGAAATACTTTTTCTGTTATGTAGATATGGTGGGGGATGACGTGTTTGACTTTACTGGACCAGGACTTGCCGATATACTCAACGAGAAGAATCTCGTTCTTGTCTATCGATTCTCCCTAGAGATTGAAAAAGCAAGATCAATGTTTGGTAGGAACCACAGTCGTGCTAATGATCTGGGTCAAATGAGTGATGACGAAGGCGAACAAGATGACAACATCGGAAAACTAAATCAAAATGTAAATCAGCCGGTTTTATCAGAACACCAAGGTAATAATTTTGGTTCTTGGTAACAAATATATGAAATCAAGATACCAGATACACAAACTTATATCCTGCTTTCCTAAACTATAACTCGGGAAAAAAAAATTATTTATACTTTAAATACATGCAGACTTTCCAACTACTCCAGTCCGATTTCATCGACCTATTAATCAGAATAACGCATATACACGGAAAGAAAATAACGAAGGACATCAATTTTGCGATTCTGAACTAAGAGATACAGATGTAGGTGACGATGCTTGGAATGAATTCCTCAATTTTGATATCGAAGATACAAGGACTGCAAGTTTTAGAGATGTTTCCAATGAAAATATTATAACTTTATCCAATGAAATAACTGTTGATGATCATGTTACCCCTTTGAACATACCTTGCCTGGTTGAAGTTGGAGAATCATCAACCGGTTCCACACCTGGTGCATTTAAAAATAGCCAGTTTCCCATACAAAACGACGTATATAACGTCTACGATGTGGAGAAAAAACAGGGAAACTCAACAGGGAACACCCGAGGAGGTAATAACTGCAAACGTTTATGTATCCGGATTTTAATTTTACATCCGGTCAATATAATTATTTTCCTTCATATGTATAGACGGGACAAAGTTTGGAAATTTACAATTAACTACGAATTACTGTTTTCATGCAGAAACAGAGAGTGCGGTAATAGGACCAATTCATGGGAATTCAGTCGACATTGACCTCACGGGAGAAGAAGATTCATTCGTAAAGCTTGTATCCAATGGTGCGTTACCAGATCAATTACAAAAGAATATCATAGTGTTTCGGGAAAATATGCAATTAATGAATAATTATTGTTTATTTTGTTACCTAAATAAATAACTTAACCTACTTTCCATATGTACGTACTGTAATAGGCGTCAACAAAATTACATTAAACCAATAGTAAGCAGTAGTAAATGTATATAATGAAAGATTTATTAAGAACTAGTACATATTTAGATTTAAACCAAAAAAATATAATAGTCAGTACAACAACAGATTTTTAACCAAGAAATGCATCAAGGATTTCAATTCTACTTCTCTGAAGCTTTCAACACACTGTAGATGCAGGAAATAGAACACATAATCCGGATGACATCTATGTTGGAATGATCTTCAGAGATAGGGAAGAGTTCAAGCAACATATGGCGATGTATGCAATAAGAAATAAATTCCGCTTTCGTAACACTCGATCGTCACCAGGCGGAATGATCCTCAGATGCTTTTGTACGACGTGTAACTGGCGTGTGTATGCAATCATTCTGAAGAACACAGAGTTATTTGAAGTTAGGACAATTGAACTCCATCATTCGTGTACCGTTGACGAACGTTGTGGATACCAATCACAAGCAACACATACGGTGATCGGGGGGATGATGAAGGCAAGGTTTGCCGGAAGGGGAGGAGGTCCACGTCCAAATGATATAATGCAGGCCATGGAAGGCGATCATGACGTTCAGATTTCATATTGGAAGGCATGGAGATCTAGAGAGGTCGCTTTGGAGTACGCAAAAGGTTCTTCTGGAGCATCATACAACCTTTTGCCTGCGTACTTGAACAAACTGGTTAGTTCAAATCCTGGAAGTATTACAGACGTGCATACGGAATATGCGGACGGATTTGGTCATCGTTTCAAGTACCTGTTCATGGCTTTGTCTGCAAGCATTGAAGGATACAAATACATGAGAAAGGTTGTTATAGTGGATGGAACACACTTGAGGGGTAAGTACGCCGGGTGTTTGCTGACTGCTTCTGCTCAAGACGGAAATTATCAAGTGTTCCCTTTGGCAATTGCTGTGGTAGATGGCGAAAATGATAAGGCTTGGGAATGGTTTTTTCAAAAACTTTCATTGTTCATACCAGATAGTGATGAAGTGGTTTTCGTTTCAGACAGACATCCATCTATATACTATGGAATTGCAAAGGTGAATCGTTATTTTTGTACTAATATTAGTATTTATTATAAAAGTAATTGAATATGGTTACCTGAAATTATATATTGTAGAATTAGAATAACCTGTTATTGATTTCAACTATATGTCAATAACACCAAATTATTAACTGGCAGTAATTATATCCGACTCATAACAATAAGTCATTGTCATCTCAGGTTTATCCCAGAGGTCGCCACTGCGCATGCATCCTACATCTTAAGCGAAATGTGAGAACATACTTTAAGGACAGGCATCTTGGCTACCTAGTTGGGAAAGCTGCACGTGCGTATAAACTTTCGGAGTTTAACACTACATTCAACGAGATTAAGAGAGTCAATGGATCTTGTGCTGACTACCTCATCGGTATAGGATTCCAACACTGGGCAAGATCCCATTTCCTGGGAAATCGATACAACATTATGACAAGTAATGTTGCTGAGACCTGGAACTCGGTTTTGCGTGAGGCCCGTGAATATCCCATACTTTCTCTCATAGAATACATTCGTGCAAAGCTAATGAATTGGTTTGCCACAAGGCGAGAGATCAATCCGGAAGGCTCTAATTTTCTGACTCCTAGGGTTCAAGAAATCGTCACATCTAATTTCGAAAGAAGTGGGGTGTTTGGGGTGAATTTAATCGGAAGTGGTGAATATGAAGTGATAGACAAAGCAGGGGAAAGGTTCCATGTCAATCTGAACGATAAGTCTTGTACGTGCGATGAATTCCAAGCTTTAATGATTCCTTGCACCCACGCAATTGCAGCTGCAACCAGGTACAAGGTCCGAATAGATTCATTGGTAGCCGAGTGTTATAGTTTGGACACATACAAGAGAGCTTATGCGAGAATCATATACCCGGTGGCGGAACAAGAAAGGATTGAGATCCTTTCCAGCGACAGCACAAACGATCAACATGAGACAAATCCGCCAGCCAGCCGTAGACCACCGGGTAGACCCAGAAAAAACCGAATATTGTCTAGAGGAGAATTCCAGGTAATTTCATGTACTTAGACTATATATGTTTAAGAACGAGAATAATGATGTATTTGTGAAAATGCAGACAAAGGGACCTAGGAAGCGCACACTATGCGGTAGATGCAAGCGTCCTGGACATAACAGGGCAACATGTAAAATGGCAATATAATCAGCAGTTTGTTTAAATTGGAAAGATAGAGCCTCGGATGATGAAGGTGTATGTAAGTTAGGTGGATGATTGGATGTTGATGTATAATGCATCCATATTGAGGGATGTGGCCGGATTATTTATATTCCCGAGAATGTATTATAAATAAAATCTTCTTTTCATTATGATAGTGGTACATATTAAACCTGTCACATTCTAACAAATAAACATTGATCACAAATACATTGAATAGACTAAGACATCTGGTTATGAAAATCAAAACCGGTTTTAGATACCCATTACATAAAAAGAACAAAGCTTGGAAGGTTGGAAACGAAACTAAAAGAAACAATGAGATAAGAAAAAGGTAAATGTGTGTGAACTGTAATTGGAAATGCTAGAAGGGGAATATCCGTATAACAATAGCATCAAAAAACAACAAACCAATCTAGCCGGTTTGTTGATCTAGAAACCGGGTTTATTGGCGCAATTCATACCGTAAGAGAATAAATAACAAACCTTGGCAACGAAATAAAAGGAAAAATAAAACATCAAGAATTATTATGTGTTCCCACCGTTTTTGAAGTACAAAACGCCATATCGAAACTATTTATTAACTCTACGAGTTAAAATCCAATAATCCATTTAAATTTCAAAGCATGTTCAAAAAGAAGAAAATATAACAGGTAATTAATATATTAATGCCGGTATGTTTGGAAGATACCGGAAGTGAGAAGATAAAGATGGTTTTGACTTATTTTTACAACATACTGTATAGTAAAAAAACATAAGAGGTCTATATACCCACATTAGAGTATAATCGTATAATCGTAACCGAATTATCGGGTAAGATAATGAAGTTTAAATTTTAATAATATGGATATATAGTAAAATAACTTCGATAAGAATGTATTACTGGAAATTATATGGAATGTATTCGCAAACTGAGTCAAAACCGTTGAATCAACTTTACATATAATACAAGTGTATAATGTAAATGGGTTACAAATTATATCAGTTAAACCGGTTCGGAGGTATATAGTCGGTTTATACCAAAATAATGAAGGAAAAAGTTTTCTACAGTTGTTGTAATTACGGTGGGTAGTAAGCCACGTATTGAAAAGAATCAACTATTGTAGATATTTTTCTTACATGAGAAGATTTACATTGAGCTATGGCCTAAAATAATGACTAATTAATTTAATAAAAATTACGGTAAAGGTGTTTTGTCATGTCAGACTGCGTAACGATGATGTTACAGGAGTAGCTAGCCTGCAAGCATTAATTGTGGGGATATGATGAGATTCTCTGGTTTAATTTTGAACCGAAAATAAGACCGGTTGGTAACTAATGTATTTTGCTATAAAGAGGTACATCCACTATCCCCAAAATGCAACACATATCTAAGAATCAATTACAGGAAGAAGTAAAAGCAACCGGAGAAAAGTCTGAAACAACTGTAAGTCTCTTTAAAGCTTTTGTTTTTTAATATAATTTTTCTTAGTAATATGGGTATAAAAATGACGATATATTAGGGTTCTTATATAAAAGAGTTATAATCGATTAAATCTCCTGGATTCTGAACAAATTTCTATTATTTTCTAACCTGGAAATTGTTCTCTTATGACAGATGGCTCGGCTGGTTCTGATATCCAAAGGAGAGTGGTCTAAATCACCACAAGGTGTGTGGAAATTTGAAGAAGATGGAACGGTGATGTCTCACTCGATTCTTGTAAGGAGAAATGAAGGATATGATTCCCTAGAAGTGAAAGTCCGTGGTCTCTTCAATCTCGGACGACAAACTCCACTTGTTGTCACGTTCCAGCTCCCGCAATGGATGCTTGAACCAGATGGTGAAAATTGTCCACCTCACACCATTCGTACGAACGCGGACATTGACATGCTGATGAGCGTCCACGAGTGGAACACTGAGCCAAAAATCTGTATACTGTTTGGTCCTCAAGAAGTAGCAAAGTACCACTACATATGCAGGAGTCCATTTACTATTGGACGCTTCAGTTTTCTTGGAGAAGGTGTCACCGAGGAACAGCACCTTGGTAGGATCAATGGTAAGGATTTTTAAACATGCTATCGGTTATGAGACAATCTTTATCACTAAACCTGGTGAATAAAAAATTAAATAAATTGCAGATATAATGAGTCACGGCCGGATGACGTGCAGTGAAGCAGTCATGACTGAGTTCGGAGACCCAGAGAAGATGATGCTTATGTATCGCTTTTCCATGGAAGTTGAGAAAGCGAGAAACTCTCTAGACCTGAATTTGGGAGTGATGCCTGAAATGGATGATCACATAGTCCCTAATGCGGATCCTCATCTCATCGGTACACATCCGGTACCGGATGCCAATCAATTTAATGGAAGTAATGGGTTTGGTATGGTTGAAAATCACGGTAATATATGATCAATTAACAAAATTTTAATGGTTCGATTCTAAGGTATCACAGTATAATCTGATTTTTAATTTATGTTTAACGTACTCTAATATGTGTTAATGCAGCAGGGTCATCTCCTGTTTCAGTGTTGAGAAATGCTTATGCACCATCATCCTACGGTGGAGTTAGGGTTGGATTCGTTCCCTATGATGACACCCGCTTCTGGGAGATGAGACACGGGTATTACGAAGCCCTAATGGCTTCTAGCTACGCAGTAGAGCTAGGAAGGATCTATGGTGTTCCCGGATCCGAATTTACTGGGTATCTGCCTAACGATCTCAACATAGTCCCTTATGCGGAGCCGGACATCCCTCAAAACCAAGTTCCATTCGATGTAGCTACCAACGCCTCATCCACTGAGTTCCACACCGGACGTCAACTGAAAGCTGAGATTAACAACTCTACACTCGGAACCGGTTACGTGCATAGTCATTTGATCCCTGAGATAGGTATGTATCTCAAAACAGCATAACATGTACGAGTTATATTTAATTGTAAACCCATACCTATATATAATAAATCCATAATTTAAATAATTTTCGTGGCGTATATATTACCAAGTTTTTAATTAGATATATTTATAAAATTATTATTACATAGGTGAAACCTCGAGGCGGGTGAACGATGAGGATGACCTAAAGGGTGAGGCTTTTGGAACGAATGATGTGACGACTCAGGGTGCGCAGGGGAATGCACTTGATGTGTATGATGGAACTCACCGTGGTCAACAGGGAGGCAGGTAATGGCATTATACCATGGATGGTGATGAAGACTACTACGTGAACTGAAGATATGATGCTTTTTGGGGATGTTATTTCTACTAAGCTTGTAAAATAAATTATATCTACTATCTCTTATGTCTGTAAGATAAATCGTTTCTTATTTTGGGATGTATGAAGTATGTTGAAGATTGTTGTATATAGTAAGAGATGGTGGGAGTATGTATTGGTGTATGAACTAAAATCTTGTGTAATATGAACTAAGTTACCAGATATGCATTTATGTTGTTGCAGTCAGCTTATATCTGATAAAACGTATCCGGTATAATACGTTTAGTTTCTCTACATCGGGGACGATAACCGGTTTTTATTTTGAAACGTAAAATATAACAATAATCATTGCATATATTAATTATGATTACTAAGCAATATCATGTACGAGTACTTTAAAAAATTACGATTTACATGACAATCGTTGGTAAATCCTTAACATCTCAAAAGAAATCACTTAATCCGGGTATGAAGCAGAAGATACGGTATCCAAATATGAAAACAGACACCGAAACAATGGTAACTGGTGTTAATGTTAAAACTCATAAACATAGATATGGAAATACAAAACATTGGAAAATGTAAATTATAATTCCGAAGCCATAACATATAAGAGTTCACAAATGAAATTGAAATGACAGTAGCTAATTAAATCCTCAGAATGCATAAGAAAAGACAGACAGAACATAAGGCTTACAGGAAGGACAATAGCAGGGTTTCTAGAGCTTAACATGGAACTCATAGATCATAACAGCAGCTCTCTGTGCTTCGTCTGCGATAACCGACGGAGAAATCCCAAGACAGTGGTCTGTCCCAAAAGAGCATGTGTTTGAATCGAAGAGGTAGTGATGGCAGCGTCACGGCGTTATGGTTCTGCGACGCCTGGATCCTCTCTACGGCGGTATCAGCACCGCTACTGATCGCCACATTGTTTTAGGATGAGAGGTAACATTTCTGAGATAGGTAAGAGATATTTACGTAGGACAGATTGGTGTTTAAGCCAGCATTGCAATCAAGGACGTAAAGTTTTGCTGCAGTGAAATCCAAACATAAACCTATCCAGGGTTTTTTTCCGATGCAGAATGGGATGTAAAACCTCGTTGCCGGAGTGAAGGAATGACAGCTATTCATTACAGCGTCAACTAGACTCTTCTGAATAGAAATCAGCCTTATTCTTTTCCTTCTTGAATTTGGATGATTTCGACACAACAATGATGCGAACCTACTGTCGAGAAAGGCTGCACTTATGTCCACTTTACCGATAACTTGATTATCGTAGGTGGATCGGACAAGCCTCATAAGAATATCTACTACCTGAAATCAAATGGTTCAATGTCAATTAGTAAGGCCAAAATGCTAATATTCTAGTTGAAATAACAACCTTTCCGGTGCAGACGATTTCTCTCCCTATATCAACAAGGTCTACGTGTAACCGAAAGTCCGCAACGCTTATAACACTGCAATCAGCGGAAAAGATAATGTCACACCATTTATTCAAGTAATTATAATGTAAGGACTTTTGAAACAGGATATTACCAAGGTTTCTTAAGTATTGTGGACAGTCGAACATACTTCTCGAATAACCGACATCTCATAATAGCTAGTCCCACAAAGTTGTCCCTCTCGGCACGATTAAGTATACCACCTCGCAATGGTAACCTGTAAGTAAATATGCTGGGACTGTCCTCATACGTTTACTTTTGCGGCGAAGTGTATCGTTATCGTCTCTAGACCAATTACATTTCCATTCTCTCCCATCGATCATCTTCACAAGGAGGTCGGGCGTTTTATCTGAGTCAGACCCAAAGAGAAGGAGGGTAGGTCGAACTGCAATATATCAAATGTGTTGTGTAGAATTTAATAAAACATGTGACACATTGGACCATTGATTACGGAAAAGATTCATTAATAATACATCTGATCTACGGCGATTAGATGCGTTTATTTGTGTCACGAAGGGTACTGAGTTCATGTCTGCTATCTCGGACATGAGGACCGGGGACTCATTACGGAGATCCAGTTTTGACTGGTTATTTGAAACCTTTGATAAGCAATATCATGTACGAGTACTTTAAAAATTACGATTTACATGACAATCGTTGGTAAATCCTTAACATCTCAAAAGAAATCACTTAATCCGGGTATGAAGCAGAAGATACGGTATCCAAATATGAAAACAGACACCGAAACAATGGTAACTGGTGTTAATGTTAAAACTCATAAACATAGATATGGAAATACAAAACATTGGAAAATGTAAATTATAATTCCGAAGCCATAACATATAAGAGTTCACAAATGAAATTGAAATGACAGTAGCTAATTAAATCCTCAGAATGCATAAGAAAAGACAGACAGAACATAAGGCTTACAGGAAGGACAATAGCAGGGTTTCTAGAGCTTAACATGGAACTCATAGATCATAACAGCAGCTCTCTGTGCTTCGTCTGCGATAACCGACGGAGAAATCCCAAGACAGTGGTCTGTCCCAAAAAGAGCATGTGTTTGAATCAGAAGAGAGGTAGTGATGGCAGCGTCACCGGCGTTATGGTTCTGCGGCACGCCTTGGATCCTCTCTACGAGCAGAGGCGTATCAGCACCCGCTACTGATACGCCACATTGTTTTAGGATGAGAGGTAACATTTCTGAGATAGGTAAGAGATATTTACGTAGGACAGATTCGGTGTTTAAGCCAGCATTGCAATCAAGGACGTAAAGTTTTGCTGCAGTGAAATCCAAACATAAACCTATCCAGTGTTTTTTTCCGATGCAGAATGGGATGTAAAACCTCGTTGCCGGAGTGAAGGAATGACAGCTATTCATTACAGCGTCAACTAGACTCTTACTGAATAGGAAATCAGCCTTATTCTTTTCCTTCTTGAATTTCGGATGATTTCGACACAACAATGATGCGAACCTACTGTCGAGAAAGGCTGCACTTATGTCCACTTTACCGATAACTTGATTATCGTAGGTGGATCGGACAAGCCTCATAAGAATATCTACTACCTGAAATCAAATGGTTCAATGTCAATTAGTAAGGCCAAAATGCTAATATTCTAGTTGAAATAACAACCTTTCCAGGTAACAGACGATTTCTCTCCCCTATATCAACAAGGTCTTTCTGTGTAACCGAAAGTCCGGCAACGTTTATAACACTGCAATCACGCGGAAAAAGATAATGTCACACCATTTATTCAAGTAATTATAATGTAAGGACTTTTGAAACAGGATATTACCAAGGTTTCTTAAGTATTGTGGACAGTCGAACATACTTCTCCCGAATAACCGACATCTCATAATAGCTAGTCCCACAAAGTTGTCCCTCTCGGGCACGATTAAGTATACCACCTCCGCAATGGTAACCTGTAAGTAAATATGCTGGGACTGTCCTCATACGTTTACTTTTGCGAGCGAGAAGTGTATCGTTATGCGTCTCTAGACCAATTACATTTCCATTCTCTCCCATCTGATCATCTTCACAAGGAGGTCGGGCGTTTTTATCCTGAGTCAGACCCAAAGAGAAGGAGGGTAGGTCGAACTGCAATATATCAAATGTGTTGTGTAGAATTTAATAAAACATGTGACACATTGGACCATTGATTACGGGAAAAGATTCATTAATAATACATCTGATCTACGGCGGTCGTGCGTTTCGCTGTGTCCTGAAGGGTACTGAGTTCATGTCTGCTATCTCGGACATGAGGACCGGGGGACTCATTACGGAGATCCAGTTTTGACTGGTTATTTGAAACCTTTGATAAGCAATATCATGTATATATGAGAAGGTTATATTAGCAAAAAATACTAGATAATAACAACGAAAATACTTACAGGACCTGAGTGACGAGATCCTGAAGTGACTTGGTTGTTGACTCGAGGAAGAGGTGAAGCTTGAGGAAGGGTAGATATTTGATGATGGGTGACTGCGTATGTCTCCTTTATAATTACGAAACTTATATGTTATGGCTTATAATAATAAAGGCAAAAGAAAATGGATATGTATTTAATTGATTGACTAACCTGACATGATTGTAAGGTTAACTAAATTTTCACGGGATAATAGAATTAGTAACTTGATATTTGAATGTGATATACACTAAGATGAAAAGTAAAAATAAGGCAACCCTTACTTTCATATCTAGAGGTGAAATAGGAGTGAGTTGATGTGTGTTTTCTTCCACCCGATCACACCTTCGTACCGAAGAAGTTTCTTCAATCACATGGGCGTCCGAAAGCTGGAGGTCCAAAAATGTAAACATCATACACCGGGTCAAAGACAAAACAACCGTAGCTGAATGTACCAAAAAACCGGGTACACGAGAAAGAAACCGGATTCGAGTATATAGATTAAACCCGCGTTGAAGGCATAAAAACCGGCAATTTCGAGTATAATCACCAAATCAGTATTATTTTAGTCGACTTACAGGGACTTCGTTAGGTGATCCGGGAGGAGTTGAGTAATGGCTGAGATTTTCCAGAACGTTTTCTATAATCTTATGATTCGTATACTCAATTACTCCCGTAAGTTGTTTGGAAGAACCGGGAATTGAGACATTGCAAGGAGCGGGATTGATACAGTGATCCTCTGAACCTACAAGCCCAATACCAGCCTCAACATGTACCGTAGGTTGTTTGGAAGGAACTTGCTTCGAAACATTGCCACTAGATAGGCTGTTATGGTGACCATGGGAGCCTACATCAGGATTAAGCGCGCCAAGGGATCCAATAATTTCAGATTTCATTTGCTCTATCATTCCCGAGACAGTCGCTAGGACATCATCTTTGTACTGGAGAGACGACGAAGCAAACTCTTTCATAGAAGCAACAGCCGCAGCTAAATTACCATCAATACGTTTTAACTCAGGTCTGACAAGTGAAAGCACAACAGAAGCAATTTTGTCCTCATCTGCTTCCACGCTCTGTATCTCCTTCTGTCTTGTTTGATTCCTCTTACCAACAACTTTCTTGGCTTCCCGCAACTCCTCAACATATCCTTTAGTAGCTCCACCTTTGAACATATCCTTTGTGAACACAAACTCTTCGCAAATAAGCTTCACGAGATTATCAACTTTTATATCAAACACCTCGTCTGTCCAAACAAACACGGAATCCCTGAGTGGGCGTTGTGGATCTTCGGGGATAATACTCTGGACAACAACCTATGTAACGTACAACTATCCAATTCAGTTGGTATTAACAATAAGACAACTGCAATAAGGCAGGGATTTTTAAAAAAAATCCAGAGATTAAAGAATTAAAATATGTTCATTTATGGAAATGAGCTTACCTCAGCTTTTCTATCTAATTCCCGTGCGTGAGCAGGATTCAGTGTCTTCTTCTTGGCCTTACTAACAGGGTTATCGGTGTCATCATCTTCAATTTCCGATTCAGAAGAAGAACAAGCATCTTGAACAACTTCAGTCAGAGCAGGGACAGCTTCTACAAGTACAAGCTGGAGAGCCAGAGCAAACCCTTGAAGTGCGATGGTATTTTGAGATAAGGATACCTCATCTCTCTTTTTGATACTCGTCATCAGCATATCAAATGCAAGACGGCCCCATGGGAAAGAAAAAAAAGCATTGATGTCTTCGAGAAGCTCAGCATGCTCCTTCAGCATTTTCATGTTTAAATTTGTTGAGAGCAAGACAGATGAGACTATAGCAAGAAGTGCCAATTTCATCCGGATATCTGGATCTATAACGGTTTTTTTGCGAAGCATCTTCACCGCTCTAGATACTCGCATCTCTTCCATACTTCCAAATAGCTCCGGCCAATAAGGTTTCTCGTTGATGTCATTCTTCTTCTTCGACTTCTTTTTATTCGGGAGTTCACCGCAAGGAAGTCCGGTGACGATAGCGAACTCACGCAATGAAAACCGAATTGGTTTTCCGGCAAAACGAAACCAAGCTTCATGTTTTTTTTCCACCTTCAGTTGTCGGGATAATAGATAGCGTGCGAATCTACCAGAGAAAGCCGGCTTTTCAGCTATCTCTACAAGTTTACCAAAAGATGAATCTCTCAGGAACTGGATTTCATCTTCATTCAGAGCATTGAGGATGGTGTTGATAGATCTGGAAGACTGGTAAGTTAGAACCCTAACGCCGACTGGTTCTTCTCCCTCCGCGAACATCATGTGAGGTAAATCAACTACGGCTTCATCTACTATTTCTTCTGGAAAATTGACTAATCTTGAAGCTACCATTTTTAGCGCAGAAAAGATTTTGGCCTTTTTGCAGAGAGAAAAAAGGACAAATATGTGGTTTCCTAAGGAGATAATATATCGGGGAATAATATTATTTCAGAGCCCTTTGGTCTTTTGCACAAAAGAGAAATAATTTCCTGATTCTTTGCATTATTGACATTTCTCGTCGGCAACCGCCTGTTTCAAGTAATCACGTCTGACAGGTACAGTGCTTTGCTTTTCGTATGGAAAAAAGGACATTCTTGGCATTACCACAAACTGAACAGTGTCTATACCATCTAGCTAATTTGATCACAAATTTTTGCTATCTACTGCAATTTCCCAATTCTAATTATCTATGCGTTTTTTAACTTACTATCTCTATCTAGTGTCTGAAGAGAGTTTTCTCTGATTGATTCTTGCTTCTTGTTTCTTTGAAAGGATTGTTCAAAACATAGTGATTACCTTTTGTGGAAACGAAAAAGGAAACCGTTGTTATGTGGAAACTAGCTTCAAAACTGAGAACAGCTTCTTTAGATTCGTCTGGAGATGGCATAAAGACAGCGAAGGAAGAAAGATTGGAGTGTCCTATTTGCTGGGAGTCATTCAACGTCGTTGAGAACGTACCTTATGTCTTATGGTGTGGTCACACCATCTGCAAGTTCTGTCTCTTAGGGCTTCAGCGTGCCATTGTGAACAAATCCTCAGGTTTTCCTTTCCAGCTTCCCTTCTTCGTTGCTTGCCCTTGGTGCAGTTTTCTCTCTTTAAGACTAGTATGCAATGGAACCATCAAGTTCCCTTCCAAGAACTATTACCTTTTATGGATGGTGGAAACCGTGAATGGCTCTCGCAGTGACAACAAAAGGGTCACTTCAGGGCAGAGGAGGTGCAATGAAGTGACCTCAGATGACAACCGCGGCTGGTGGAGTGCTCCGACCAGAACTGGGAGACTTCATGACTCGGTATGCAAGTCAATGGCTATTGTTGCTCGTCTCTTGGCTAAGTTTCCTTTGGCGGTTATATTCCTTTACCACAATCACACTTTGTGTTCCAAATCAACCACACAGTCCATTTTGCCACCTTTGACAAAGAATCGCCATCCATCAATTGGTTGGACCGCCATCAGATCCGGCTATCTCTGCTCAACAGCAAGCAAGTATTCAACACCTCGCTATGTTGAGTTGTGAGACTCAATGCATCTTGCTCTTTTCCAATACCATTTTCCTAACTTCGCCTTATGAACTCCAAGAGAACGGAATCGAAATCCTCTTGCTCGCCTTCAGGAATTAATAGATTCAGCGATGTTGCTTGTTTTATGTTGTACCTGTTCCCTTACAATAAACTTGACCATAGGCTGGGCCGGCATTCTCCAAATACAAGTTCCGGTTTGCACTCAGATCTCAGCCATGTACCGTCAAAATCGAAACCGTGTGAGCATAAGCAGCCCTTTCACCAAGTACATGAGATGTTTCCTTTAAACTTTTTGACAATGTTATCTTGAAGGTGATAATAACATATTCCTCGAGTTGCCCAAGGAAACACCTTATCACACGCAATTTTAATGGCCGTGTCGGTCGGAGACTATCACCGAGGCTTGTCATGAGATATACAACTAGCCAATTTTGTGAAAACCATTCCCAAGAAGGTTCATCTTCAGCATCCACGATCCCAAAAGCCAATGGGAATATCTGAAAATTGCCATCTTGGTGGCTGCAACTAACATAACACCTCCATACTTTCC